>JAXGGA010003632.1:0-99442 GCA_038373865.1 Uloborus plumipes
ATATATATATATGAAGCTTAATCTTACTATTATATTTTGATGTACTTGTTTTTAATCATGTATCGCAAAATAATTCTTAGCATTATAGAAAAAAAAAAATGCCGACCACCTTGTCTAGTGGTAAGAGCAGTCTGCTACGGATGATGTGGTCCCGGGTCCATGCCCGGCTTGGGAATGGATGTGCTTTCTCTCTCCTGTCATTGTCCTTTCTTTGTATAAATGTGTTGTTGTGCTATGAAAGGTTGCCTACCCTATAAACGGGTACCTATGGCATGCTTGTACTGTGGAAGTCGGACTTCACACCAAATTACAGTACAGTTGCAAAAGTGAAGCAGCGCACCCCAAATTGCCAGCCTGGCTGGCACAACAACAACAACAACAGAAAAATAATAGTATGTTTATTCACTAAACAACTTTTAATTATCCTTAGAATATTTTCATACAGTGGAGCCCGCTAGATAGAATATCGTGTAAAAGAATATCTTGATTAATGTAATACATTT
Organism: Uloborus plumipes; assembly: GCA_038373865.1. Classification (NCBI taxonomy): domain Eukaryota; kingdom Metazoa; phylum Arthropoda; class Arachnida; order Araneae; family Uloboridae; genus Uloborus; species Uloborus plumipes. The sequence goes on from JAXGGA010003632.1 coordinate 504, forward strand.
TGATTGTCCCAAACCATTGCAATTTATTATTTTTAACCCGGAAAATTGAATGTCCCGCTTATTGAAATAGATTTTAGTGGCAAAATGACTATTCCCCTACTTTATTTCAGTTTGCTTGAAAATACTATACTTATTTTACTTAATTAGTCTTAGTTGATTCGAAATACAGTAATAAAGAAAAATGAATTAATTATGTGTGTAGTAACATGGTAAATTAAGCTAATATACTTTCCAGAGAGAATAATGTTTGTGCTCTGAATTGAATTAATCTTTTTGCGGGCAGTGTAAAAAAATTATGTCGTTTGCCTCGTATTCGTCTATTTAAGATGCTCTTAGCATGCACCTTGCGTGAGTGTCTCTAATTTGTATTTCGATTTTCCCACCTGAAGTATAAAATTAGCTGTTTCGAAATGTTAATGCTTCCTTTTAATGATAAATGTTTTTTTTTTTCCATTACTATGTAATTTTCATTCTAGGATGATACGGAGCTGTTGTTAAGTTTTACATTTACAGATTCTCAATTCAGTTCTTTTTGAAAAAAATAGCATTTCGATTATCAGAAAGAAATATCTCAAATGATATTTCTGCTGATAGATGCCGTTTTTACTGATTCGTGACTGTTTTACAGGGAGTAAAGGACTCCAGGATTTCAAAATTGATTTTCTCGAAATCAAGTGACGATTTTGAAATAAAACAAACGGTATGAATATTGTGAAGGCCGTAAAAATCAAGTACAGACTTTTGAAAAATTAGCTACTGGCTCTTGTTGTACTACATCTTCCTTGAGTTTAGTTAAATATTATGTCTTCAAGTGGCGTGAATATTGTGACAACAATTCTTAAACTAACTTTTTAGCCAAAACAATGCATATTGGCAATAAGTCTCGAATTAATTTTAGCATCAACTTGATTAAAAGGTCTTAGAATATGTCAGACCTTTGAAGAGAGTAATAATCACCCAATTAGGTGCATTATATTGGATTCGTATTTGCCTCCAAACTAGTGGCTGGAGCACAACTGTTTGGGAATGAATCGAGATTCGGAGATGAAAGCTCTTTGTTAACGACGATTACAACTCTCAATCTCCAATTAGCAAATCGAGAGAAGATGGATTTGAAACACGAGATCTAATTTTCAATTGTTCAAGGCTGCTGTTGCACAGGATGATAATCGAAGAGATTGTTGAAGATTATTATTAATATGGGATTGTTTGTGGATCCTCAGTAAACAAAAACATAAATTTAAGATATAATAACTCGTTTCCAATCACTTGACTGATATCGTTAAGTTTTTATGTCACGTGTTTTAAAACATACTTTAATGTATGTCAGGTTGTAATGAATGGCAAAATGAATCTTTTATTGTAAGGATGAAAAAAACATATTCACAAGAGCTTTCACCACGTCTTTTTTAATGGTTCATTACTTTCTTTCAAGCATGCACTTTTACAAAGTTATATTTTTCAGGGTTTGCTTTAAAACAGTGCAGGTAAGGCAGCTTTAGAAATAGAAAAGTGGAGTTTTGAGATGGGAAATATGTGTGTTTGTCGGTCTCTGTTTGCCTTCCCCCCTCCATTAAAACTTTTAAGAAAACAGTCCAATTCGAACACGTGTTTTTTTTTTTTTCCAAAAGATTTCAGCAAGGACACCTCATTCCCATATTTCACATCTCACATTGCCTAACCCACCTCCAGTATCCCAGCTGACATCTACGAGGCGTCCTTCAAGCATAATATCTATCAAGAAATGAGACTTAGTCGGGATGAAATAACCGACAAAAATATATCGCTGACTACCAGATTAAAAATTAATTTACCGAACTGAATTTGAATGTTTTTATTCTGTAAGGAACAAAAGTTGCTAATGTTAAATACAGTTTATTACCTTCTCTTGAATACTTTATGCTGTCAAAAACTACATACAAACTTTTTTTTTTACACAAGGAAAATTATGTATACTCACATTTTGACTTTTAATGCTAACCAGCAAAAAACGTAAAAGTAAATGGAAAAAAAAACATAAGTAAAGTATATTTTCTAGATAGTATAAAAGAAAAGACTGTGTCCATTAGATATAAGAAAAAATGCTTAGGCAGCTCGTAGTAAAGTAATTAAAACCACCTTTTCGCTGTCATTAGCAAAGCGTAAATAATTTATGGACTTTGTTTTTTTTCTGGAAGAACTCTTTCATTGATGTTTTTTACACCTTTCGATTATTTATGGATAAAGCAAACGCTTTTATTTAAAATAGTAAACTAATCTTATTTTTATAGGCCTCAAAAAAAAGTTAAACAACAGATGATGAAAAGTAAATTTCGCGGCACATAATTTATTACAAAATGTACATAGAAAGTTGGTATTCATGCATCTCAACACAGATTATTTTGTTACAGCAAATGTAAAAATAAACGCATTTGCATTATTTTACATCTACTCAATACCAGTTTATATGCAGTACTTTTTAAAAACCAAAAATCTGACAATTGCAAGTTAAAATAATGCTTGGTTTTATCTTTCTTCTTCCAATACCCACATCGGATTATACTTTACTTTTTAAGGGCTTGAACTGTTTGGATGGGCATCAAAAAAGATACATCAGTGAAGGTGCTTTTCAACGCAAAAGAAGGTAACTTATATTTGAAGAAAAAAAAACATCCAACAAAAGAGGTGGAAATATTATTTTTTTCATACTTGAGTCAAAAAAATTCAGGCTTACACGACTAGCCAGGTTAAATGCCCCAGTTATTAGATTTCATTATTACAAACATACTGTAATCGTTTTTTAGAGATACTGGTTCGCAAAAAAGTGTAATACTTATCAAGGAACTATCTATTAACTCGTGTGTTACTGCTTCAGCGACTTAAACACCGATTCCTTCGTTAGGAAGTAATCATTTACAAAACAAGCATCGTAGTAACGCATTAAAAAAAGAGGAGACCACCTATTATCTTACCGGGAAAAAATCGAATGTGTATATTAAAAAAAGAAAAAAAATCTCTTCTCAAAATAAATCCGCTTCCCATATACCAATATACTAGTAGGTATTTCTCTATGCTCATACAATTAGCTAAACACATTTACGATGTCATGTCTGAATTGTAAATTCCCGATTGCCAACATCCAAGTTCAATACTAACGTGTTCCATTTTAACTTTGTACTTTTGATCCTTTTCATACAGTGTTGGAAATTCGCGTTTATCCGATACTTTTTTCTCAAAACTTTGATTTATCAATGTTAATTGTCAAAGATCATGTTGCAAATTTTCGAATTTTCTTTTAACACAGACATTATTCGTTTAAAAAACAATAGAATATGTCGGCATTTCGACAGAGAGGTATGATAGATGATTACTTAGCATGTTAACATATGCATGTAGACATCATGGTGGTAAAAACAGGCAATGGCAATAGTAAAGACAATTGTGGTTTTTGTTTTTTTACTCCTATATTTTACTGTAGAAATCATATTTTTTTTTAATAAAATGTATAGGTTTAGCGTAACAATTATATCGGTACATTAGACCAATTCTATTGCTAACTAATGAATACACGCACTTAAAAAAAAAAAAAACTAATTTTAAAAATATTTAAATTTAAACAAAATGCACAAATATGTTTAACAGTATGAGCATAATTTTTATTGTTTCAGAATTTAGTGTTGTTTACCATATTTTTTTAACGTTGGAAGAATGAAGAAATTCCTACACACCACAAATATTTTTGAAATCAAAAGAATTTAAAGTAGAGCGATAAGAAAATGAAAGAAACAGAAGAGCGAAACTGAGTTGCTAGGAAACAAACAAGAAGTGAAAGAAACAGTGGAATTGTTGAAGAAATATTATCCATAGTTCTGGACCATATAGGCAGATTCTGGACCATATAGGCCGTTATTAAACGGAAAAAACTACCTATGCAATGAGGTTTAAGTTCAATCTTAAGCTTTTTTTTTCAATATGCCACAGGGATAGACGTGTCCCAACACATTCAAAATACTGGCTTATTTATTTATTTGTTTAACCATGTTATTTCTTTTTCAAGGTGCAATGGGGTTCAAATTTCAAAGTGAAAATTTTGACTTGCATGCTTTTAGAGGATTAATATAAGGGGGGGGGATATCTTTCAAATTAGTACTATATTAAAACGGAATTGTTTACAAATTGTTATTACAATTGTTAACAAAAGTTGTCTCATGCATCTGGCTGCTAAACGACGAAGTTTATAAGTGTCGATTTTTCCAGTAGCTGCGAAGAAAAAATCTAAAAGGTATTCCAAAAAATAAGTTCATTAAAATTTCAATATATTCTTATTTGAAATTTTGAAACTAATTCTAATATCTATATTTTTTGCCAGTTTTAGTCTTATTTTTTAAGGATTTAAAGAAAAACATCACAATATTTTTTTAATGCATAGCTGCGGTTTTAAAAGAAATTTTACATCAATAAAATATCATTATCCTATTCAGAATATTTAAATAAAGTCGCGGCGCATTGAATGCTCTAATTTTTTATCTTTTAATCGAAGCTTTTGCACGTAGTGAATGAATAATTTATTATCTTGATTTATTCGTTTCATGGTTAATTTGCTTGATTTTTTTTTTCTATTTTTATATAGAATGTGGTATTACTTAATAATGTAAAACAAAAACACCCAAACGCATTGATAATCATACAGAATAATTAGCTTCGAGTAGTTAAAAGAGCTTTTTTTTGGCAAAATTTATCAGTGAATTATTTATACCCGCTAAGTGTCCTATTTAACATATATAATTCAAACTTGAACTGGATTATTGAAATTTGTCATTAAGCTAATTATGGAAAGAAAACAAGATAAGCATGTTTGTACAGAACTTTAAATACTGAAATGTTTAGCCTACTTGCAATGTGTTTTCATCTATGCATGAACATAATTAGGAATCAGGATTTTTTTCAAAATTTATTTGCAGGTATAACTGATTGCAATATGTCCCAATAAATTAGCTTCTTCCTTTACTTTTTTTTTTAGTTTTTGAAAGTCACGTGCAGTTGATATAATGTTAACTACTATAGTTTTCATGCAACCATAAAAAATGCAATAACTGTTTTTGCACCTTAACAAATCGCATATAGGGTCTTTTAGATAGTGTCGCGAAAGGGCTGTTAAAAATTTGTCTCTTAGTTGTTAAATATCTACAAAATAAATTAGTTTGGAAATAATAATGCAGAAAAAACCACGTTTTCAATGTAAAAACGATTAGAGGCACGTGAACGTGCCAACAACGTTTGTCAGATCAACATGTGAGTCATTTAGGTTCAAAATCAATTCAGTCGACTTTTTATGACAAATTATTTTATTTTAACAAATAAAATTTGAAAAGCCTTTTTACTAACGGCTAATTCAGATCAAAAGTCACTCGATCTGAACAAGCAGAGAACATAAAATAATTGTTTTAAATCAAAACCGATTAGTTCCCAAAACTGCAAAAAATGAACTGTTGTTTGTACAGTATAATACTGGCAGCCAAGGTTCAAATTTCAAACTGCAAAATGTACAATAATAAACTATAAAACTAGCAAATTTTACAATTTCTTACTCTGAAGTTAGAAATTTTTCAGCTTATTGCAGAAAAATGTAGCGGTATTATACTGTAAAAACAACAATATAATATTGGCAGCAGGGGTTCCATTTTAAAACTGTAAAATGCAAGGTAATAAACTGTAAACTTAGCAATTTTACAGTTTATTACTGTAAACTAAGCAATTTGACCGTTTATTACTGTAAATTTTCAATTTTTACAATTTATTACTATAAATTTAGCTGTATTATACAGTAAAAACAGCAGTCATTTTTTAGTGTAGCCTTTGGAGCTATGGATTTTGAGAAATGGATATAACTGATTTTGATTTCAAACGACTCATGTAAGGGATATTTCATTTCTGTTTAAACATAAACAGACTTTAATGTTTAAGATTAAAATAGTACAACTTCATATCAGAGATAAATATGTTGTGGAAAACCTCGGAATACAATTGAATCGGTGAGTACAAAAACAACATCAGTCACAAAAATTCGAAAATTCGTTTTTTGTGGAAACAAGCTGTGGGAGGCAAAATGCGTGTTGAGGTACAAAATCATGGCAGTCAGGATACTAATTCGAAAGATACGATGCCTATTATTTGAACGTTGACCGTAGAAACAATGCTAGAATTAAGACGTTTTTTCTCTCACCTGAACAATTTGAAGTTCTGGACTGACGTTGTTTATGCACTCACCGATTCAATTATCGTACTGCTTGTAAAAAAAAAAAAAAAAAAAAAAAAAAAACTTTGAAACGAAATATTTTACTTTAATTTTTGTATATTTTTCATTTTTATCCAAAGCATTTTTACGTTTCTTATTTATTTTCCACATACCAATCTTATACGGAGATAAAAATGTATAATATCTGTAGTCAATACCTTTACACAAATATTTGTATGTAGGACATTATACGTGTACATATACCAGAGCGTTTTTTAACTAGCCATGCAATTAAAATCCCTAAGTCCCCAATTCTGTCAACAATGCTACTAATTAAATTTATCTGCATTACACATTTCACTGCATTTCTTATTTTTTAACCCGTAGTAAATTTTCGAACAAGACAGGAAACTTATTCACTTAACATTTCATTTAAACTTTAAACTAAATCAATTTTGTTTACATTTAAACAAGCGCCGTAAAATTTGTTTGAAATTCTTTCTACATAATTACAATCCATGCTCTCCAACGATCCACTTTGCCTTTCAATCCGGAAGATAACGAGCAGATTTCCAACCATCCAATTTTGAAGAAACGTTAGGAGCGGAAACGGGATAAGCTACTAAATTCCCCTACCTAAATTAGAGTTGGACGTCTCCTGGGCAACATGGTGATTGAAATACGTATACTTCTCGCCTTGTTTAACTGGAACTCTTACTTATTTCACAATAATTACAGTTCGCTAATGTGAGCTGGTTCAATAATATTGCAATTTCGGTATTATTCTGGGAGTTGTGTTCGCGGAGTTTAGTAACTGGAATTTTTTTCTTAAAAAATAGAAAGAATTGATTTTTCTATTGAAAATTATACACAGGTTTATTTTAATTTGATGTTGTAAAATATAATGTATGTTGCATGTATTGTAAATTGGTAAAATTCGATTCTAAATTACTACTTATGGTAAAATCTACTTATGGTTTTAAATCACAGTTATGAAAGAATAACTAAACAATTTCAAGAAAGGGGGGGGAGCTTTCTCCGCACCTCCTTCTTTCTTATTATATCTTACTGATATCAATCATCATGCACTCTTTATTTAACGCTTTAAAATAATGCATGTAGTTAAATATGACATTATCTAAAATTAAATTTCTCATTTTTTTGTTTTTGAATATTATAGGTTGCAAAAGTCTTACCACGACTTAAATAGCATCAGTATATGAACATAGATAGATGGATATGTACATAAATAAATGACATTCAGATGGCTCAGAAAAAAAGTAAAACATTACTGCCTTTAGTAGAGCAGTTTTTGAAAAGCGTCTCTCTGTATGAATAAAAGATATCAAAATAAACAGCAAAATCATTTGTCTAAACCCTGAAGCAAGGTTATTTCAAAAAGGATAGTTTGTTGCTCAGTGCTGTTGCTTCTGTTTCTGAAGATTATAAACAGCAGAGAAGCGTATTTTGTACTGCACGTAGAATTTTTGCTCCTCTTCCTATGAGGAAACTTAAGGGCAAACATGCTGTTGCTCGGCAACTGCAACAGTGAAAAGAAGGAGAACAGGGAACGAAAACGGATTCCTGAAGTCAATTCTGTAAGTTGTATGTGTTATGCATAGGTTTAAAGCTGTAGATTTCGAATCATTACAATAATATTATTTTTCTTGCTGAACATTTAAACTCATTAATTAATTACAGTGAAAAAATAAATATAATTTAGAGTTAAACATTTTAATTATGGTAAAGAATGAAGCATTTTTTTAAGTGTGAACAAGCTTAGTTTAGCATGATAGTTTGCAAATATCTGTACCTTAGAAAGTCCGTTTTCTTCATTTTGCAGTAGAGGGCGAAAAAGATTGTCGAATACATGCAAAGGATGGGACTCGCGCTCTTTTCACGCTGCTAAATAATTGTGAAGGAATTTGTTTTATAGTAAACTGTTTTAATGGATCGATGTGGAATGAGATTCTACATACAATGAAGCAAAAAAGTGAAAATCGCCATTTTTGGACTTACGTCGTTCTGGTTCTGAGGTACAGATATTATCAATACAAATTAATAATTGAAACGGTTTTCCTGCTTAACAACATAATTAAAGGCTAAGCAATGTTTTTCAAATCAATGCAACTTTTAAAAGGATCTTTCATATTTTGGAACATGACAAAGTCAGGCAGTTTTTAATAGTATGATTCAGCTTTTAAGTTTCAGTTTTCTCCAAAATTCTTCTCAACTTGAGAATGAAAAACGAGAAAAAATAAAATTTTAAAGCATTTTATTTATTTATTTTTTTTTTAATTTCCTACTTATTCAAGGTTTTTTTTTCCATATTTTAACAGTATAAATAATATTTCTCTTTCTTAACCATGTGCAGGTTTCCACTTTTATTTTCTTAACAAATGATAAAATATCTTTAATATTTATTTTTCGTTAATTGTTAAGTAAGCTTACTCATTTCATAAATGTCACTCTGATGTAAGCGTGTTCCTGCTTTATTCGTCCACCCATGAATAATAAAGCAAAAACTGCTCGGTTATTTCTTTAATGCTGATAGATTTTTAAACAAAGCTGTGGAAAGCCTCGGGAAATTAACGTACAGAAGATCTCTTCTTTTTAAGCAACGACTTAAGCAGATTTCGATGCTTGTGCAGAGAAAATCGATAAATATTATTTTATTCTCAAAATTACTTAGATGTGTTTCAAACTAAATATATTTAAAAAGATATACATTCATGACTTTCAACACATTCTGCTGTCACACACAATGCATGCTGTCATACACTTTTAAAATAAATTATTCTTAAACGTCGCTAAGTACCTCATCAACACAGAAGATAAATAATAAATGCATGTGATAAAGTTAAACATTTAATTTTCAGCACTTACTTTTATTTTGCCAAATGATGGTTTTAATTGCTATTGTTTTCATTTTGTTATTTTTTTCATATAAACAATATTAATAATTCAAATAATAAACAAGCTGCGATAATAAATGATTGACCTTTACCTAAAGCAGTTATAAGTGCTTTTAAGTCACAGGATAATTTATCCTATTGTAAAGGAATATTGCGCATTCGACAAATTTGTAGTTTTTCTTTCAAACAGTTTGTACCATGTAAAATAAAATAAAATTGAAAAAAGCGTAAAATAGTGATTAAGTAAACAATGGTCTTTATGCACAACGTTAATCGTTTAATTACATTGTCCTCGGATTCAACTATTTAAATTATTTTTTAATAAAGCTATAAGTGTGTAAAGCAATACAACATAACTGAATGTAAAATACATTTTCTTGTAGCAATAAAATATGTATTAAGATATTGTATTTTGCATGTTACTTTGACTGACTGATAATTTTTAATTACTAATGTACACTAAAACAAGAAGTTCTGTCAAGAACTAAACGAGTCTACTTTCCCGTACATCGACATCGGCATTCTAGCATCTGATCATTATTCTCTTGATTATCTGAGACTGAAAATTTTGTCAAACATACCTTTTTAGCACTTAAAGCTGATTTCTAAAAGCAAAATATACCCCCCTCATCACATGAAATAGACACAGAAAAGTAAATAAATAAATAAAGTTTTGTCGCACCTTTTAAAGAATGTAACTGTTACAGTTCTTCCGTAGAAAAATTCCTCAATTGTTTTCAAAAAAAAAAAAAAAAAAACAAATTAAAAGTACAAAGTACATCAAAACACATTTTATCAAAGAAAGAAAAAAAAAAAAAAAAAAAACTCGTCCGTTGATAAAATGTCTCGAATTTCACTTTTAATCTGTTGCCAGTAGTTAAATATAAATAAAGAATGAAATGCCCTCGTGAATGAAACATTTTTGTTCCAAAAAAATCGTCTGCCAAAAAAAAAAAAATAATAATAATAATAATAATACACAAATAAAACAAAACAAATGAATAAATAAACAAAAAATCATCTGCACAGTCAGTCAATTTTTTTTCTGAGTCTGCATTTCCGCCATGTTTGCGGAGTCGGAGTCGGAATCGGAGTCCTCACAGAAGATTATTCAGAAAAGTACTTTACAAACATTACTTATCAAAACCATTTTCTTACAAAGTTAGTTTGAAGGAAATCCGACTTCAAGTTTAGGATCAACATTCAACTTAAATTCCCCGTAGGTGCTAATGTTAATTTTTTTTTTCTGAACGGTTCAATATTTAACGAAAAATGGTTCAAATCAAAAAGCGAAATATGGGAATGTATGGGAAAGCCTCTCCGAGATCTTTCAAACAAAAAAAAGTTTATTCCATTCGGATGGTTCACTCAGAAGATATTAGGTGGGGAAAGGTTGCTAGAACGGTTCACTGTTGAACGAAAAAATGTTCAAATTGAAAATTTAAATATGGTAATGAAGTATCCTTGCTGAGATCCTTCGAACAAAAGAAAAAGTTTATTTAAATCGGACTGTTCACTCAAAAGTTAGTAGGGGTAACAGCTTGCTTGAGCAGTTCAATGTTGAACGAAAAATTGTTCAAATCGCAAATGTAAATACGGGAATGAAGTATCCTTGATAAGATCTTTCTAACGAAAAAAAGTTTGTTCAAATCGGACTGTTCACTCAAAAGTTAGCATCACGGGACAGGTTGTTTGAACGGTTCAAAGTTGAACCAAAAATTGTTCAAATCGAAAATCAAATATGGGAATGAGCTGTACTCGCCGGAGATCTTTCCAACAAAAAAAAAAGTTTATTCCATTCGGATGGTTCACTCAGAAGTTATTAGGTGGGGAAAGGTTGCTTGAACGGTTCAATGTTGAACGAAAAACTGTTCAAATTGAAAATTTAAATACGGTAATGAAGTATCCTTGCTGAGATCCTTCGAACAAAAAAAAGTTTATTTAAATCGGACTGTTCACTCAAAAATTTGCATCGCGGGACAGATTGTTTGAATGGTTCAAAGTTGAACCAAAAATTGTCCAAATCGAAAAATCAAATATAGGAATGAGCTGTACTCGCCGAGATCTTTCCAACAAAAAGAAGTTTGTCCAAATCGGAATGTTCATTCAAAAGTTATTAGGGGGGGACAGACAGACCGACCAACCAACCAACAGACGGCCCGACCGACAGACCGACTGACACACAAATTCTCCATCTCAATACCCTACTTTCAATTTTTTAATTTTTTCGACATTCATTTTACCTTTTTATTTTTTTAACTTGGCGATATTTTTTGGACTTGGAGATATTTTTTTAACTTGGCGATATTTGTCAGATGCATTGAGCTACTTTTAATACTTTTTTCGCCTTTCTTTTATTTTTAACGGGAAAGTAGTCTAAAAGGGGTCTGGGTAAAAGTAGTCTGGGGGAACTGTTGTCTTTACAATATAATACTGACATTCGAGTGTCCAATTTAAAACTGTAAAATGCACAGTAATAAACTGTAAAATTACTAATTTTACAGGTTCTTACTGTAAAGTTAGCAATTTTACAGTTCATTGCCGTAAAATTTAGCTGTATTATACTGTAAAAACAAAAGTAATACTGGCAGCAGAGGTTCCAGTTCAAAATTAAAATGTGCTTTAATAAACTGTTAAATTAGCAACTTTACAATTAGGTACTGTAAAATTAATATTTTATAGTTTTCTATTATGAAATTAGCTTTTTTTTTACAGTTTATTACTATACAATTAGCTGCATTATAATGCAAAAGCAACATTCATTTTTAGTGTACAAACCTCATTAAACTTTTCAATGCAAACAAATTAAAAACTAACCTAATGCTTCAGAGCGAACAATGCTTTCCCTCATTCCTAACCTAAGATTACTTCTTTCAACAAATCATGAGAAGTCTTTAAAATGCAGCATCGTAATGAGAAAAGATTTATCAGCAATCGCTACATTATTTGATTCAACGCAAATCTCCAAAGCGCAACATGTTCACACCATTTGGATCACGAGAGGTAAAATACTTGTGACAATAAATTATGTCAGAACGATCACTTACGCGCATTGTGTTTCAGGGGGAAAAGAAACGAAAGTTCAAAAACGTCAATTCCCTTTTCTCTCAAAGGTAAATAGGAGCTGACAGTTTCCAAATTTCAGTTCCTGTTTTCGCTTTTGTGGAAATCTTAGAATCGTGCGGTTGCCTGGAAACAACTACATTCATCAGTATTGCATATTTCTCAGAAAATGTCTTTCGAAGAATATTTGTGACTCCATGAAAAGAAATCCAGCTGCTTGAGTATGTAAACAGGCTTGTTTTTGCCTTACTGTTCCGAGATGCGTATCAAATTTATTTTTCTAAGAAAAGAGATGGTATATCTATCGAGAAATGAGCATTTAAAGGGCAAGCATGTTTTTTCTCGCAAATGAAACACATGCAAAATATGTCTTCAGAACAGTCTTCGAGAAATCCGATATCGTTTGGGAATCCTAATTTGATATTGATTATGTATGCCGATCTGTGCTGTGGTGAGCAAGATAATTGCAGAATAGACAGCACATGAGATACATAGAAATTTGAAGATACATTGGAACCCGATTAATGAAGTAGCTCCTTAGCAACAACAAATTATTCCAATAAGCAAAATATTCCATTATCGGGGAATAAAATAATGCATTACAACGGTTTGGTGCATTGAAAATGTAGTATAATTTGCCTTATACCCTTTTATTCCGATATTCTAATATGCGGGCATCACTGCACGTGTTCATGTCACTCAAGTAGTCCTGTGGAGATAAGGACTTTGCCTTCTGCAAAAAATGTGCCACTACGCACACGCAGGCTTCCCCAGATCACATTCTGGCATGCATGGTCTGACTACCGACGATCTAAGAGATGGACTGAGTCTTGTTGTTGAGTTTTTGAGAGCGAATGATTTATTGCACATGATCTTAACTCTGCTAGATAATTAGAATTTGTAATAATAAGAAGAAGAATGTATACTTGTTTTTTATTTCTCTCAAACATTCATAAAGTATTTAAATTTGAAATCAGTACAAAAATAACGCTTTTTAATTTCAGCGAAAACTAACCAGGCATATCTTTATAAAAGATTTGAAGTAAGAAACATGACAATGTTTAATAATAAAGTGAAAAATTTCCCTGGACATCTATGTGGCATGTATAGGGTAATGAAAAGATCACTGGTCTATTTTCATGAAATCTCAATAGAATCCAACTCTAACTCATTCGGGTGTCAACTAAGTAAGTTTTCATCTTAATCAATTCACTATGGTAAGATTCAATGCATAAGATCTTCTTGATTGTCTTGAAACGTAATATATATATATCAAAACATGTTTTTAACAACCGACACAACAAGGAATGGGATTATAAGTTAGGCGTGTCTTGTTCGTCTGTGTATGTGTGTCTGTGGCACTGTACTGCCTCAACCGGTGTTGTGATTTTGAAAATATTTTTTTGTTCGAAAGAAACCCTGATTAAAAGTGTTCTCAGCAAAGTTTCATATTTATACGACTTAAATAACGAAGCTATTAATTAAAGACCTTATAAATTAGAGTTCAATTTAGCTTTTTTTCACGTTATTAACAACTATTTTGTAATTAACTGACAGAAAAAGAAAGCTCAATGATTTAATCATTTTATCCGTTTCTAATTTTTATTTGTTAACGAATAAATACTTGTAATTAGGTTATTATAAGTATTTTAATTTTTTTTTTAGTTTTTCCTCTTGATTCTGCTTTAACAACAAGTAAATTCTTACCGAGTGCGATTTTTTTTCCTTTTCCGTGTTTTCAATATCATCTAAAAACATCTTAGATGCATTTAAATTGAATATGTGTTCTGACAAGTGACGTTCACCTTAATATAAGCTAGACAACTTTTTTTTTCAAATTTCAACTTAAGTTTAGTACTTGTAACCATTACTATTATCACTAGAAGCAGCAATAAAGATCAGGCAATCTGAAGATCGTACCATGATTTTCCCTTGTTCATTGATTTACAAACCTAATATTAAACTAAAAATTGAAAAGAAAAAAAAAAGAATCTGTGTGCTTCACTTTGAGTTAAAGTGAAGCTTGCTGGAGGAGAATTTATAACCTTTTAATACATTTACTTATTTATTTTTTTAGATTACATATAAAAACACAAAAATATGAAAGTTAATCAGTACTAGCCAGCTTTACTAGTTGTAAAAGCAAAATACATAGGTAAAATTAGAAATTCTTTTGCATGTCTTGCTTTATATATAATAAGAGGTAATTTACTTGTTAACAAATACAAAACAGCAACATATTAAAATTTGAAATAAGTGAGCTTTATCGAAATGTGTGTCATCAATAGCGGGAAATAAGTGTTACAATTCCAATTTTTCATAAAGGGGGGTTCCTAGCGTATTTCATCATACGCAGATTTTTTTTTCTCTTGACTGTTTATTTATTTTGTTTTCTCTTGACTGTTTATTTATTTTTTTTTCTCTTGACTGTTTATTTATTTAATTTTTTAATTTGCATTTGAGTTTTCCCAAGTAAAATTACGAAGGAATGCTAACTAGATTTTTAACTAATACCTCCAGCAGTTAAAGTTCTGCAAGGTAAGCCATAGCTCAGATTTCTCTCACTCAAGTATCCTTTCGAGCAGAAAATGTAAATCAAAATCGACTGATTCATTCATGAGCTGCGATGTTGCAGTTTCTCAATAAATTACAAACATACGGATACTTTTTTTGAGTCGGGGTTAAAAAGGAGGAAAATAGTGTTTTTTTTTTCGATCAGACATTGCAGAAACCTTTCCTGTATGCATTTAAAAAAATGAATAAAAAAATTAACAATTTACAGAACTGTATATAGTAGGAACATTCGAATAGTATCATACAAAAGGCTAGAAAAATCAAATGAACTAAATATCTCATTTTAAACGGGAACTCAGAGAAAAAGAAAGAAGAAAAAACGTTTTTGAAATCGCACATTTTTTTTCTTAAATACACTCCCAAAAACTCTTTTTCAAATTTTGTTTTCCATTTTCAACAAAAAATTTCCTGACCTATTTTTTCTGAAATATATAAGGTTTCAACAATGCCCCAAAAGATACATTTATTTTAAGAATTACTTTCTGAAAAATCTGGGGCCGAAGTTCGTCAAATTCGTCAAAAGTTAACGTCATCGAATTTTATATTTCGAAACCGTACCGATTACTTCCAACTCGCGTGCTGAAAACAGACATAAAATATGTTAATAAAGGTTTGAATACATTTTTTCATTACCAGGTGATGTCACACTTGGTTATTTTCTTTTTTGGACATCAGTTATACAAATAATACTTTCACCCTTAAAAAAAATACATATTCATTCACAGAAAAAGAAATGCCACAGTAAGTGAAAGGAAGTGAAAAATTTTCAAAACATTTATTTAGAAAAAAGTGTTGCGGTTTTCTTTTTTCTTTAAAGGGTTTGAGATCTAAAATTGAGCTATAAATAGTCAGGAAAGAACCTGAACAGTAAAGAGGCAAATATTATTTTGGATAAAAGAAATAAATGTCTTTTTTTTGTCATATAGAAGGACTACGGTGTTTTTTCCAATTAAAATGCAGTTTTGTTGTTCAAGCAAAAGCAGCGAACAACACATTTTTGATTGCTAGAATGTGTTTTGTTTGAACGACGCTTATATATGTCTCGAAAGACACGAAAAGAAAACATCTGTGTGTTACGCCAAGAATTGGTTAAACAACTGTCTTTTTGTCTACAATTTTTATTTTGCTTTTACTAGAAACATAGTCTAGTAAGATGTATGAAACTATCATTAAAAAATATATTATTCATGTATAGCAATGCATCATTTCTGTATAATTTTGCACAAATAATCAGCAATAATGACCCAAGAAAAAGTTTTCAACTGTAGAGAATGCCCAAAGAGTGAGAAAGAATACAGTTTGACAGTACAAAATTCTTTTTGGACGATGAAAGAAAGCCTTTTTCTAACGGTTTTGTTTTTTCTAGACACAAAAATCCACAAGCTATTTGTGCATAAACCTCCTTCA
Source organism: Uloborus plumipes (assembly GCA_038373865.1). Taxonomy (NCBI): domain Eukaryota; kingdom Metazoa; phylum Arthropoda; class Arachnida; order Araneae; family Uloboridae; genus Uloborus; species Uloborus plumipes. The sequence goes on from JAXGGA010003632.1 coordinate 16,677, forward strand.
TTTTCTAAAACAAAAGATTCTTTCTTTCTCACAAATTGTTTTTAGATCATTTCGTTTTTCTTCATTCCTTTCTTTTTTTCCCATTTTAAACGAAACGCATAGTATAACATATATAAATTAAAACAATGTCTCTATTTAAAGAACTGATCTTTTGACTTAGAGCGCATTTAATTAAGAAGCAGCATTTCCATTAAAAAGAAGATTTTATAATCTTCTCACAAACCTATCACGCAGAGTGTTTGTATTTCAAATTAGCATTCGTTAACACAAAAATACCAAAATAAGACGAATTGCATTTCCCGATATTTAATTTGTATTTTATTACACAACATTCCAGTAAAGTCTCTAATTTAATGAAATCTTAATAAAACTAAATCTCATACGTAACGCGAATACACATTTTCTTTGAGACAAGAAAAGAAACGCGATTAAACATTTCGCATTCACCTACGAAAAGCAAATGTTAATTCTCAAGAGAATATAAAAGTCAGGAAGCTACACGTAAATGACGGCAATAATAATTATATTCTAAAGCATGTTAAAAATGCCACTCTTTAGCAGTTCCAACTCGAGAATCCTTTTAAAAAGAAATCTTAATGAAGCAATCAGAATGAAGATAAACATCTTTAGAATCCTGTTAATGAGTGGAAGGTTTTAGCAGAGTTTTAAAGAAGGGAGCTAAATGGTGAAACAATTGTCTCTCTCCAGAGAACTCGGAGGCGGTGCAGTTACAATCGTGTAATTTACTTCGGTTTCTTCAAAAATTTGAATCAATTGCATTATTTTAAAAAAAAGAATGAAATTCTGTACACCTTAATTATTTTATTCGTAGCAAAATGCATTTAATTTTTGAAATTTAAATGCTGGTTTTGTACTGGAAACAAATTGGATTAATAGTAACCAAACGTAACAATAGAATCAGAATCTGAATCTTTTATCTTAAGACAATTTTAAAAGATCCATTAAGCTTCTTTGTTGCTATTAAAACCATGCGAATGTACCGTTTTACCTACTTTTCTTTGAGTAAGGAGTATAACTACATTTAATACGTAGATTTTAAACTAGCTTTTTCTTTAATTTTTGCTTTTTTTATTCTGCATGGGTAAGAGAAATAGTACAACGATATTTGAAGCGCCGGGTGCTTCTTTTAGTGAATTTTACTGTAATTAATTATTATTTTTCTCCGAATAATTGTTTTTCTTCAAAAATTAAAAGTGGAAATTAAGCTACAAAAAAAATTTTTTTTTGGCTAAACTCAAAGAAATGAACCAATAATAATTTATAAATGGAAGTTTCAAACTCATTTCTAAATATAAGTATAAAACGAACAAAATCTTTCAACTATTGAACGAAATTGTTCACGCAGCATAAATAAATATCAACTATTATAAACATTATGAGATTTATGAGATTAGATTGATCGGATGGGGGACATACCAAAAGATTCATTTGATGAACGGTATTTTAAAGGGAGTTTTACTAAAAATATTTCTAAATAATTCAGATTGATTGTCTCTGTTTATATATCAAGCAGCATGTATGTCAAAAAATGATAGCATTCAATATGTGGTTCTGTACATTTGTACTTTTCAGTTATTCTTTTCCTCACTTATTTAAAAGTGATTCTAAAATTTGGAAACAATTTTCATCAATAAATGCAAGTTATTAGGTATGAATTCTAAAATAGGCTAAAAATGTCCTTGCAATACCTAAGTTCTTATTAAGGTATACATTAGCTGATTAAAATAATGTTTGCACTGTAAACGTGTCAAAAATCTTTGTTTGTTAGTAGCACAAGAGAAAATTAGAAGAAATCTGTCGTTCTTGTCAAGTTGTCAGAGACGTCTGACCGTGATGCGGTGGACCCGGGCTCGAATCCCGGCTTCGGCATAGACGCAGTTTCTCTCCCTCCTGTTATTGTCCTTTCTGTGTGTGAAAGTGTTATGAATGGATGCCTACGCTATAAACAAATCCTTATGGCATGTTGAGTTAAAACTGTCTTTTACCTTAATGGTTCCCATAAAAATGGAAGCGTCATACATATTCTGCCTTAAATTGAGTAGATTTCAGCTACCAGACTAGTATTTGAAACAACTACTGAAAAAACTACTGCTTCAACTACTGCTTCACTCGAAAAAGATCAGTTTTTGATATCATGATCACTTATATGTTCGCATTAATTCCAGTATATGCTGAGCACTAAAACCTAAATCATGTGTATAGATACATTGCTGAATTTTTTTCAACATATATTTCGAAGAGAAACTGGAACCTTAAGTTGCTATTAAGGAAATACCAATAACCTCTGAGTATACTTCAATGGCCTACAAAGATATATTTTTCCTCGATCTGTAGGCTTCTCTGAATTTCTAATTTTTTTACCTTCATTTTAAGACTAGAGCAACGCCATTGCTTGGTGATTATTAGCGGTAAATTAAACTAGTTTTATCTATCAGTTTGCAGTAACCTTAGCTTTAGTGAGGGGACACCTGTCTCTAGTTGTATTGTCTACTTCAGACTAATAATACCGCCATATGGACAAAACTGCAGCCCCTGGATGGTATCATCGGGTTGTCGACATATGCTTGTAAATTGTGTTGCCACGTTTTGCTATTAATTTCGAATTAAACCAGATTTGGCAAGAATTAACTCACACAGAGATAAATTACATTATATTAGAATTGGTTGTATTCTATGCAATTACATTAATTTTTTTTTTTTTTTGCTACAAAAATTCATACTTTATACATTTTTCTTGACTTGTGCTACTTATTAAGCTCACAACAGAGGCTATTCAAGGTATTATCTCCATTAATTACACTAGCAACAAACATTTAATCGAAATGAATAAGCTCAGTTTGTTTTGGAATTTGTTTTGGAAGTTTCTCACTTTTTTATTGTTTGACTTGTCCCATAACTCATTTTTTTTCATATTTATTGGGAAAATTGTATCAAAAAAAAATCAAATTTATCTCTAAAAAATTCGTTTTCTCAAGATTAAAGCAAGACAACCGACAAAGAGAAACTTAAAAGTATAAAAGCAAAGTTTATCGATATTAGTAACATATAACTTCATATAAAATACAATAACGAGCAACAAAAATAAAATAATAAAAAATAAATGAAATAAAACTACCAATCATGAGGCAAGGTAAGTAAATGCTACATATACAATCTAAGTTGATCATAAATAAAAGTTGTTTCTAAAATATTGCTAATTGGATAGTATTTCTATGATGCAAAGATTTCAGCCTTTTTTTTTTCCTCTGAAGAAAATAGACAAACGTTTAGATTTTGCTGCTTACCTGTGCTGCTTTATTAAGACAAGAAAGGAGAAAAAACAAAGAAATAACATCACGTGCGTCCCTAACTCAATTTTCTATAAATTGCTCTTGCCTATTTTGTTGAATTAATAAACGTAATTCGATTTTCTTCCGCCGTAACTAAAAGCAGAAAAATATCCTCATTTTCATATCTTTCTAGGAGTTATATTAAAACAAGTGCGATGTAGTTTTAGAAACATTTTTTTTCAACTAATTTAATAAACAAAGAAAATTGAGCTGGAAGTAAATGTTTGCTTCCTGTCTAGAGTTAATTTAGAGAGCATAAAAACACTAAAATGTCTGTAGAGAAGTTTTCATACCCATGTTTTTATGCTTTACTACATGTCCCTAATTTAATCATATATTTTGAAGAAACAATATTTTTATGTCTCTAAGCATAAGTGAACCCATTTACCAGCTGGGAACGAAGTATTTCGTTCATCATATTAAACCCATGCATTAAAAGCTCACTGAGCTTGTTTATGAGAGAAAAACATTACAGTGTATCATACGATAAAACATTTATAATATTATGAAATATCAATTGCTGCAAGGAAAGGAAAGGCATTCCTTAAAGGAATTGATGATTTAATAATGCACTGCTCGAAACAATTAAAGTAAGTTTTATATAAAATAAAGGTCCAAGAAATGTTTATTCCTTTTTTTTTATTTTTTTATTTATTTTTTACAGAAAGGAGTTTCAAATGCGATTTTATTTAACTTTTAAAACTCCGAAGTATGCCTATTTTGAGTTTGGCTTCAGAAATGCCACTTTAGCGGTGGAGAATGAAATTCGAAGTTCAACTTACTGCACGGTTAAGCGAAAAAAGATGATTTTCAAGCAGTAAGCAATGTGTTTCGGTGAGTGCGATACTTCAACGAATTAATTTAACCAAATCAGAAGTTCATACATTTGTTGGTTATTTGGTGGGGGGAAAAGAGGCATGCAATGCCAAACGAGAAGAGGTATAACAGCTGGAGTTTTAATTTGTGCGATTCTCAGGATATGGAACTGATTTCAAAAGACTGAGTATGCCGGTTGACCACAACGGTAAGGGTGTAGAGGTGGAATGATGCCTGATAAAGATTTATAATTTAAGTCAACGACTCAGAGATGCCTAAATACTGATGACACTTTTATGTTGCTACTGGCACCACAATTTTGACTTAAACTGTTCAAAGTTGGTTTCGGGAGATAGGTGGGTATGCTGATTATCAATGGTATGTGCCACGTTATTAGCGAAGACGGGTCACCGGAGTGGGAAACAGGGCCGGTGAACTAGTGAACAAAATCATTGCGCGATCTTCTTTTATCTGGCGTGTTCCGTTTTCTGTTCATACTGATAATAGGCACATTTTCATCTGGAGGGAACATAGCACTAAAAATAATACTGGCGTTCATTCGCGGAAAGGTCATATTCGGTGGTGCAAAATGATGGTGTTTGCTGCTAGTTCACTGACTCCGTTTCTCACTCCCTGAGACGACAGTGCTTTGTTGTCAACGTGACACGTACCATTGATAGTGAGCATACGCACCAGCAGCATGGATCCATCTTCAGAGAATTTGCGCAGAAATTGTGGCACCGGTAGTCGATTGAATGTGCAGTTAACAAAAAGTGGTACCCATTTATCGGCATCTCTGAGTCATTAATACTAATTATCGACCTTTTCAAAGATAAAAGAACTGATTCATGTTAGATAATTTACGTAGATATAATTCGGGGAGAACTTTCCGTCGGTCTTGATAACAAATCTACTGTTTCTGAGATTATCATTTTTCTGGAGTAATTAGTTGGAAGAGATAAGTAATTCAATGAGTTTTTATTTCAAGGCTTGGTTAAAAAGTATGAGGAAAGGATAAGATAGAATATAGGGTAGTTTAGGGAAAGACGCCGTAGTTTTCAACATTAATTTTTATAAAGTCGCACATTGATTTTATTTTTAAAAATGTAATTTATGCAAAAAATATGGACTTTTTTGATTAATAAAAAAAAAAATCTTTACTTTGTAAAACATTTTTTTAACGCTGAAATTTTTTTTTTACAAAACCTTTACAACTCGGCATCTTCATTTCCGTAGGAGGAAGATACCGTATATGATGTTTTTGCACCAACTACTGCATCACATCGAATCACATTCTTTTTCGACGGTTCAGTGTAGTTTTTTAGGTCTATGTTTCGAGTAGGATCATTGTTTTCTTCAGGGCATGTTGAATAGCTACGGCATCTTCCCCAAACGAAAATATCACGTTTCAGCAAAATCCATTTAACACTAATGCGGGTGCTCATCAGAACGGTAAAAATGACAAAACACTATAAAACACCCCTCACACCTGTAGTAAATCAAAACTGTTAAGTATTATCTCAATGTACATGCTCCTTTATTCTAATTGGCAGGCGATCTGTTTTTGTTTATGCTTGTGGGCGATTCCATACATGTGTGGAAAAGCGTTGGAAAAATCAATTTACAGTAATGCGTCTGTTTTGCATATTTTTTGGTTTAAAAATATTATAAGTTTATTATTTATTCTAATGTTTTTTCAAGAATGTAGTATTTTTAGTTTTGGCAGCACTTTGAAGTTGGAAATGGAATATTTGAGTTTTGGTGAAGCAAAGGATCAATCTTTCAACGTTGGTAAGTTTCAATTTTTTTTCTTTAGATAACTGTTTTAAAGGAAGAATATTGGTTATTACACTTTAATTTAATATTGTGACTTGCGAAAACGAATGTTTTCACTTAAATTAAATGATTCATGTAAACTTCAAAACTGCACTGTTCTATGTAACATAAGTTACCAAAATCATGTTAAACTTCATGATGTGTGTAAAGAAAGGGCAATGCAATGTCTACAATGCTATATTTTCTATCTTGTAAGTGTGTATTAAGCAACTAGTTAAGTTTTTTAAAAATATTGTTTATTTAATTTTTTGTGCTACAATCAAAACGTGTAACGTAAGTTACCGACATATGCAGGTAATGTAAGTTACCTAAGTAGAACTTAAAAACTTGTTTTTATAAAGACAGTAAATTACTTTAAAGCAGCAGTTTTAGTTTAATACCACAATTTTACAGTTTATTACCACAAAATGAGCTGTATTATACTGCAAAGGCAAAAGTATAATACTGGCAGCAGAGGCTCCAGTATAAAACTAAAATTCACAGTAATAAATTGCAAAATTTAACCTTTTACATGATATTACTGTAAATCAGCAATTTAACAGTTTATTAGTGAAAAATTAGAAATTTTACAATTTATTACTGTAACAATTTTTAAAGTTTGTTACTATAAGATTAGCTACATTATACTGTGAAAAAAAAACATGTATTTCTAATAGTGCAGGTATATATTATAACAAGGTATATATGCAGGTATATATGTGTAGGTAGGTTATTGGGAATATATTGCAGCAGTTTATGTACCCAAACCAAACACACACAAAAAAAAAGGAATCAACTAAAAAATAAATTAAAAATATATATATATATATATATATATATTTCTAAATTCATTTGCACAACCGAGATCAAAATATTTACAAAACTGGCTGCAGTGTTGCACTATTTACACATCTCAACTTACCTTGCAGGAAGAGATGAAAAACCATAATCCAATATCCGAGCACGCGCTCGCCGTTTCTACGTCGGTACATTTTCCGGGCGCCTGCTGAAAAATCCAGGAGTGGCAAAGTTTCCTGCCTGACAGTCCGGCAGACTCTCGGAAACTGAGGAACTCCGCGGGAAACACTGCTGGCCACGTGGTATCTTTTGGCGCCCTCGCCGGGGCGCGCAGAGGGAAGAGATGTTCCTGAGGTTTTGGTTTTGATATGATGCTTATTTTTCTTTGTTCGGAGGAAAAGATACAGATGGATAAGTTTGAGACATATTTCGCTTCTCTGGGGAAAGCTTTGGCGTTCTTCCATCCAAATCTGTTTTGTCACAAAAATAATATATTTGTGAAACTGATTTATTAAATGCACGTATTTGCACTTGAATTCAGAATGCTGTACATCTCGAAAAAAAAATATAATTGTGCAATTACTTATTAAAGCATTTCCTTATTTTTGTTACGCTTTAAAGATCTTGTTTCACGAAAGAGAGTTCACAAATTTAGTGCCCAAACAAATAAGTTAACAGTTTTGAATTGTGTATAGTGCGACGTTTATTTTCTAACATCGTAATGCGTCATATCTTTTAGAATTAACAAGAAAAAGAGGTTAACCGGCTTGAAGATGTACACTATAAAGATTTTTGATATAAATCTAATATGAGGTCATTGTTTATGAATTGGTCTAATAGCAAAAGAAAAAGAAATGGCCTTTATTATGTTACAGGTAAAATCTTTATTCTCCTGTTACAGGAATCTAGTTCCTTGGATACTTTAAAAAAGCACCGTTTTTCATAAATATCTAGAATTTGTTTTACTTGCGAGTTCAATGAAAGACTTCCTTAAATCATTAAGTCTGGTTGTCAAGAGATGGCACTTGAGAAAAAAAATCAGGAGCCTTCGTTTTCATGAAAATGAAAAACGCAGAGGAAACTGAATAGCGGAATTTGCAAATGCTGTATTACCTCGAGAGCTTAAATACGTTCCTTTCCAGGGGTTTTAAAGGTCACCCAATTTAAGAAATTAGACATAGTGGTAAAAGATGTCAATTTTGTTTGCTCAATGCAGACGTCTCATTTCCAGTCTAAGAAAGTGAGTGGATCTAGATTTTACATTTTCCACCTACACTTATCCACATAATAAGCCTCCAATAGTTAATTTGAAATCAAAATAGTTAAGAGTATGGCTTCAAAAAAAAAAAAAACGTATATATTGCTGCTTTTACTTTTTTGCCAAGTGCAGTTACTGCTACAATCTGATGATTTCAATAATAAATAACAATATAGCAAACATATATTTGGAGCATTTTTCTACAATTTTAGCATCCTCTGAAAATGTAAAATATTAAAAGTTCTTCGATTATTCTTTATACTAATAATAAAAATGATCATCAACGAACCTTAACCAGCATCACATCAATTTAAAAATTAATTATCTCATTTGCAAAAGATCAATTATATTCTTGTATAATATGTATGTTGTGTGACTCGTCCACACGTAAATTCTTCCTTTACTACCTATCTGAGAAATGGACTTGGTTTCTTTAATTCCTGACAGTAGCCTTCTGTCCGTTCTCGGACAAGCAATTATCTTTAAGACTCATTGCAAAACTTACTATTGTATTGAGAACTAGAACTAAAAACGAGGAAGGGATAATATCAATACTTAATAATTTCAAATCAACTTAATGTAAGAATGAAGGCTTTCACGGCCGGGGTAAACACTAGTTACGGATTCCGGGCTGTTGTGCCGTGGTCTGAATGGCTTTAATCCATAATGCGAAATTTCGAACTGCAGCAGTTCGAAATTTTGCATCAGTCGCTAAATTAATCAACGACACCCACTGAAGATGACCGCCGCAGTTGCGATCGAAACGTATGGATTAAAGCCATTCAGACCACGGCACAACAGCCCGGAATCCGTAACTAGTAGTAGTATTCAAATCAACTATTAAAAAAAATAACCAACTCATTTTTCGAAACCTCTTTTTTTTCCAAAAACTGCGAAAACAAAAGATAAAACTTAAGCTTAACAACATGTAAGTATTTTGAGAAGGTTTTGTCTAAGAAAAAATTTGCTGCCAAATGTTTAAAGTTTTTCTTAACCATAAAAGACAAGACACTTTTTAAGAAAAATAGTTTTGATTTTAAATCATGACGTCTTCGTACGTGTAGTAAATTAGCTAACCACAGAAAATACCAAAACGCCATTACAAAGAGAAAATATCCTGTAGTATTTATTTGGCGGTTATAGTGGAAAACCATTTCCCCTGTAGGTAATGACTTCGTTGTGTTTTCATGACTTCAACCCAGATGTTTCATTCTTGTTTTCTTACAACGAAGCAACTAAATAAACTGGGAAACAAAGGTAATTCTTATAGGTTATAATACCTTTAAGTGCAGTGTCTCGTTTAGTTGGTTTCTGAAACGTTTTCTCTTATAATCAGACATGAGTGAATGCATTTTTAGGCTTTTTGGAACCGTTTCTCTCTTTTCAACTTTCTACAAGACTTTAAAAATTATCTTGAAGCGAAAAAAAGATAAATATATATCTAATACATTGTGTTCGGTATTTTTTAGGAAGTTTAAAGGTTAAATTACTCTTTTTTATGAATTTGGAGAATATTTACAAATTCTGCATCTCTTGTTTTTTTCCCTTAAATAAGGGCAGGATCACATTAGTTATAGGGAACACACATACACACCAACAAACTAAATACAATTAAAAGCAACATCTTTATCCTTAACTATTACTGAACTAAACTTTCGAAATACATGTAATAGTAGCTGCTGTTTTGAAATAAAAACGTTAAGAAATAACGGCGAAAGAAATTCACAGAATGTATCTAACGGGACTTTTCTGGGAAATAGAAATGTTCGAAGAAGTGGTTTTTTGACTACTGTTATTTCATGGAACTGAGGTATATTTTTAAAGCGATGATGAAATGAGCAGCTGAGAGCGAAATTAGTGTAATTAGTAAAATATGATTGTAACCAAATATTTATTTCAGTAGAACACTGAATTTATCAAATTAATTTCCTACTGCATAATTAGCGTTATAAAGCGTATGTTCAACTATTAATTGTTCAATATTCTTAATGCTTACAAAATCCTTAACAAAATTGGTATTGTTTGAATACATTTGCCATTGAATTGCTAATCAGCCAGTTAAAAGGATTCTATAAGAATAAGGGGAAGGGTAAAAGCTGTCATGTGTGTGAGTGCTTATTCATTTTTCAATGTATATGTGCTTAATCTAGAGACAAACACATATCTGAAACGGCAAAATGGCAATGTTACAAACTAATAGATTGGACAGTTTTCATTTCGCCTTTTCAGGAAACATACATCAAGAAAAAGACAACGTCATTTGGTGTTTGTTCAAATTAGGAAAAATAAATAAATAAATAATCGTCCGTCCAACTAAACTAGAAATGGCAAGTATGGAAGGTATACCTAATTAAGATAAAATAAAAACAAAATAAAATAAAAATAAATAAAACGAAACTGTACAACGACCAACACTAGTTTCGCGATTAATGACTCAAGTAATGCTTTCTATTGTAAATTTAATGAAACGCACCCTAACGTCAAACAGCGCAATATTTAATTTTTATATTTTTGTTATTTTATTTTATTTACTCATTTATTTTCTTTGCTTCCTAGTTAAAATTAATGTTAACTGACATGATTAAATTTACATTGAAAGACCAGGACTGATATACTTAGCGTTTTGGGCAAAACATTTACATGATTAATAAAACATACTTGCAGCTTCTTATTTTAAACGGTATTTCCTTGGTGGGGTGCCTTAAAAAGAAAGCAATGATGCAAATCAACTAATAAATCAACTGAACCACTAACCTATCAATTTTTTCAATAACCATAAATAAGTTAAATTACAGGAAAATCATTCTTTACAGTATCGCAGATATATGATCTTATTCAAAAAGAAGTTCAATTCAATATTGTTCCTTTATGAAAATACAATTTTAATTATGTGTTTCAGAAAAATAAACGAACGTTCTCTTAAATATCTAAACACTTTTTATTAATTGAGCCGAAAATATTGGATGAATTTCAGAGTAACGCAATATATTACTAATTTTATGTTTGATATCGCTTACTTACTGAACTTCAAAGGATTGACTGTCATTTTGTTCAAAGAACAAATACATTGAAACTACAAAAGCGAATGATTTTTTGATAAATATTTTTTTTTAAATAAATGCTCTTCAATCCTTTAGTTCTTTGAAAAAAAAGAAACATTTTATTTAAAAAATAAGTTTAAAGAAATCAAGAAAAAAAAATCGAAGTAATTGTTTAACATCTTTTTGAATTTTTAAATAAAGTACGCACTTCGGATTTCAGTAAAATCTCTTTGAAATCTTTTTTAGGATTTTTTTAACGTACAGTAAGGTTTGTTTTTTAGCCACCCGATTTTTTTTCAGAAAGAGAGGGAAAATACTTGTTTCAAAACCTAGAACTTCTGAAAAAATATTCAGTGTTTTCAAGGGTGTACTTTTTATTTCTTGTATATCCACTTAGTAAGAAAAATAAAAACTTTGAAGAAATAAAACATGATTGAAATATAACAAAAAAGATAAACTGATTTTGTTTTAATTTTTTCCATTACAATTTTAAGCCCTAACGTTGAGAGAAATTGAATAGGATTTATAAAACTCATTGATGTTGAAAGTAGTTTTCACGATGGAATGGATACAGAATCAATATTTTCAAAGCACAAACTTTTACTAGAAACAATCAATTCATAGCTTATTAAAGGTAAAGAAAATGTGCCTGAATACAATTTTCTAAAAGATCACATTTTTTAAAAGCAGTTTATAGAAAATTTTTAAATTAGGCCGATGTTTTCAAAATTTGGTTCTTTTATTACAAAGCAAGTTAAACGGCATGTAAGAAAAGTACACATATCTAATTGGAGGATTGTGCAGCTAGTTTAAGAATTCATGTCATTTTATTATATAATTATAAACTAGACAATTTAATACTGATATAAAATACTTTCATTACGAAAAATACATATGAGGACAGCGTATAGGTACGATTATGGATAACTGTCAAAATTTTAATGCATTTTATCATAAAACATTGTTTAGTTATTATCTCTTGATGAAATTTGTTAATATTTAAAAAAACATGCTTTCATTTTACGGAACTTATTGTACAAAATTCAAAATTAGTTTTATTACATTAAAATTTAAACCTTTCGGAAACTGATTTTGTGGTTAAATTCCATTTTCTTTACTCAACGATCTAAACTTTACATCTTGATTATTAGAAAAAAAGAGCTCTAATTGATAATTGGCATTCATTTTAACGAGGCATCAAAGTTTCAATCCTGCTTTCAAATGCATTTTTATTCTTAGAACCATTTTTGAAATCTTATATTTCCGTCCGAAAAGGGAGCAACATATTTTCCCCTACAGCAAGACGAAAGCAACATTTTTTTTTACATCAAAATCAGTAAATAGTCAGAAGGCAAGATAGTAAACATTTATTTCGCATTTCAATATCGAGATGAATTTTCCTTGGTGATTCTTTTTTATATCAGAGTCAAGTATTTCAAAATGAAAATTGGGAAGCAGTTTTGTTTGTATAATGCCAAAATAAACATATGCATTTTTCAAAAACAAAGGCTATGTTTACATGGTTTTTTTAAAACGTGTTAAATATGTCTTAGTTTTTTGTCTTAACTTGTGCCGTTTCATTTAGGGAAAAAAAAGTTACATTTTTTGCAGTAGAATAAAAAGCTAATAATTGAGTATATGACAAAAACAAACGAATATAATTTGGCTGAAATATTTTGAATTTACTGTAGCACATATGCGAAATTTTAGCAAAATATCTATGAGTTAAACATTGTACTGAGCTTACTTATTAAATCTAAATTAGCTGAAGAAATAAATACATTTTCCAGAGGTTTTAAAAACATTGATTAAATGAAAGACGGAAAACACGTGGCATGCGTGCCATTATTTAATGCTAATCGATGTCATTATTTGTGCTAATTGATTAACAATTAGCAATCCTTTATTAAAGGTTCTCAAGACTTTTAACGTACTCCGCGAACGCGAAAATTCTTTTTTTTTCAAACCAATACAACTTTTTTATTAAAGCAAGTAGAAACTTGAAAATTTAAACCCATAATATTCATACATATTTACACTATTTTCAAATGTTATAAATAAATTTGATAAAAAATATTTAATTTGTAAAGAAATATAAATTGGGTATTTTTTCAAAATTACGAAAATCCATAACTTTACGCAGCGCAGGATATTTTAAAAACTGATGATCATATTTGTTTGAAATTTCACACACATGTTTAATTGAAGCATTTTTATAAGTTATACATCAATTTTTAGATAAATTACCAACAGGAAAAAAATTATGGCATTTTCAATATTATTTTTTTTGAAATTTCAAACATTTTCTAAACAATTTGAATAATAATAAAAAAAAAAATTTTGGTCTGAATTTATGAAAAGTGTGCATAACATTGAAAACAAGTATTTTTCTTATAAATTAAATTAATTTTGTAAGTTTTTAACATTTCTTTTTCGCAGAAGCCTGCGCTCCGTGAAATATTGATTTTCTTAATTTTGAAAAATATCTAATTTATATTTCTTTACAAATTAAATATTTTTTTTAAATTTATTTATAACTTTGGAAAATAATGTAAATATGTATGAATATTATGGGTTTAAATTTTCAAGTTACCACTTTTAACAAAAAAGTTGTATTGGTTTTAAAAAAATATGAATTTTCGCGTTCGCAGAGCGCGTTAAAAGTCCTGATACTTAAGTCAAAACAAAGAAAGCTGGTAGTAGAAAATTAGACTCGCTTTTATTTGTGTACCGGTGGGGGTTAGAGTTTTGACATTAAGTTCATACTCACGAGTTGAATAAACATAACAAAACGTACTATGATCGATGAATGGTACTAATTAACTTAATTATTACAATCAAGAAATGATAAAGGCAATAATAATTGCAATTGAATTCAATTCAGCTGATACAGTAAATATTATTTTTTAACATTCTTGCAGAATTTAACAACGTTTTTTAGGACCTTTTTCCTTAAATAAGTTCACAAATATTACAATTTTAAAAGTGCATCATAAAGAAGTTTCATATAAAAAATTGTTTTTAATCACACGCCTATAATTGTCTATAACATGCATAATGTTTTACATTCTTATAACACATAAATAGCAATATTCATATTGTATATTTTAACCATTTATTTATTTAAACTTAATTGATGTTTTAAATAAAAAAATCTTTAAAACTGCATTTTTTTAGTAATACCTTATTTTATTAATTGTTCAAAGGCAATATATATTATAAAACTAATCTTGTTAGGAGTCAAATCTAAACTACCTGAAATAAATAATGTAAAAGTATAAGGCCTTGAACCACCTTATGTAACTTAATCCAAACGTTAGTTTATATTCCACCAAATTTATTAGTTACATTGATTTAATTGACTCTACATATATTCGTACTAAACCTGTTAAGGCCATGTTGGAAAACATAGTATGCAGTGTGGGACTGCTATATTCAAATTCTAAAATGAATTCAGGTTGTTGCCAATTAATTCGACAGCAGGCACCTGGATGAGATATTGGCAAGCATAATCATTGATGCATGTAACAATGCTGAACTGTGAAAATCCCTTGAAACGGAATTTAGACACTTCAAGGAACATAATCATTAGGCAAACTGATAACGTTGAGTGCTGTGAAGCAACTACACTCATGAATGTATCTGTTTAAATTTCCTTCTCATGATATAGTCAGTTTGAAATGCTTCAAAAGTTAAAATGTCCTTTTTTGTGTTAAATAAAGGTAAATCCATTTCAGATATAAATATTGTTTGTTGTTCTTGATCAAAAAACTTTTATAATCTTTATTTACTCATTAGTAAACGTCTCTATTAATTTGAAAAACATATAATGATGGGCCAAACTAAAATGAAGGACCCAGTTGTCCCGAAAGTGACACCTAATACATTTTTTAACCATGTAATTTAAAAAGACAAAATTGTGGGAATAAAATGGTTTTGCTTCAGAAATTGCAAACATGTGCGTGATTTCTTAAACATAAATCATTGTCATCATTATTTTAAAATCATTAAATTTTACTAAAGCATTATTGACTGTTAGTGTTTGACGAAATTGCTGCTTTTCCGTAAAAGGACTATGTTTCCTTTTTTTATGCTTCCTACATATGAGGCCGTTAGTCAAATCAACTTTTCGTATTTTCCTCTCAAAGAAAGAACAGTAGTTTTGCTTTCCTTTATCTACAACGACATGTAACTATTAAGGCGAGTAATGATTTTCTTATTGAATAAGAGTAAAAAACCTTTCCAGTTTTATTACAAAAACAGTATTGCCATAGATTATTAATGAAGTAATAAATACTAAATATTTCTGACACACTGCCGCATTAAAATTCTACAAAAACTCTATTCATACTACGAGAGAAAAGGGCTTTTATGGGATAACTTATATATTATTTAATTAGTAATAGTCTTCTCGTTGAGGTTCAGTAAAAAATGAGTACGACTTCAAAATTAAAATAGAAAATGGTGACACAGACATGTGCGCCAGGGAATTAAAAGTACAACATCTGTTGATAATAATTAGGTATGGTCCTCTCGTTGAGGCTCAGTAGAAAATGAGTACGACTTCAAAATAAAAATAGAAAATGGTAACACAGACATGTGCGCCAGGGAATTAAAAGTACAACCTCTGTTAATAAACAAAAGTACTTGGTAGGAAAAATAAATAAGATTAATAATAATAAAAATTATAACAATAATAGCTAGAATTTCCCCACCATTGCAATGAGTTGAATTTATTTGAGCAGCTGCTTCACAATACTCTTAAACCATGACCGAGTAGACTCAACAACAGTTAATTTGTGTTTAGAGTCACAGCTTGCCGATGTACTTTTAGTTGTTTCAACTCATCGGAATGACAATAGTAGCGGAACGTGTGCCCGGAGTGACGAGCGAGCTGACTCTTGTGTAAAGGATGCCTGGCGATTTGTTAACGTTTCCACCGGGTTACATTTCCTTATTACCAATTTGGAAGTTGATTAAAATAAGTTGCCTCATGTGAAGAAGCCTTAAGAGCATGTAGTTGGGCAATGGGCATAAAGAAAAAAAATATTGTCTGTCCCAGGTAAGCTTTCTTTTCATCCTCTGAGTTTTCTACTTCCATGTGCTAAACTAGGGGTAAGGAAACCCTGTTTCAGTTGTGATAACCTGTAACTTCTTTGAGCCCAATCTTTAATGTTCTTATGAGATGAAGCATCAAGCTACTATGACCACGCTATACAAATGACCAAATGAAATGCATACCTTTGTTATATAAATTCAAGCAAGCGACGTTAAAGTTACAGATATGTAAATAGCGACTTTTCACCCATAAGATTTTTTTTTTAATCAATGGGGCTGTTTGCAATTTCAAAATACGTGTCTGAAATTCTTTTTGCTATTTGAGTAATTTATTCGATGCATAATAGTTTTAAATCAAAGTAATTCATTGCTCATAAATAGTTTTAAACATATTTTTTTTAATATAAGTTTAAAAGTCATAAAAAAGCATTGTTTAAGAATAAATAAATACATACTTTACGAAAAACATTTCGTTGACTGCAAAAAACTTGCCGTTTTTTTTTTTTTTTTTGCTCGAAACCTGTCAAAGTAAGCCTAAAATGAAAATCGATGGACAAAACAGCTGATTTATCTATGATAAATGTTTCATAGGAATCGATTTTCAATTGACTTGTGGCCTGTGACATGGCTGAAATTTCAATCACTATATTTCAAAATTAATCTTCTTTTCAAAACGAAGTAAACATTTCTTTTTCTTTTTTAGATTCTACAAAATTACTACACTACTGCACTTTTTAAGACGATTTCTTGTTTCAAAGATAACGTGAATAATTTTAGGTATAAATTAACTTAGAAAATATAATAAATAAGAGATAACATATCACAAAAGTAATATTGCTCCAAGAAAGTAGGGGTATTAGAAAATGAATTGTTAATCTTGGTTGGCTAAAAATTGCTATTCTGTAAAAAATGAATGTTGCTTTTACAATACAATTCAGCTAATGTTATAGTAATAAACTAAAAATTTCCAATTTTGCGCTAATAAACTGCAAAATTGCTAAGTTTACAGTTTTTTACCGTGCATTTTACAGTTTTAAACAACACCTTTACTGCCTATTTTTGGTTTATACTATTTAAATCTCATAGTAATCCTTAAAAATAGAGCTCTACATATTCAAGAATAGTTTAAAACCTTAAAATGCCTCATAAAAGGCTTTGATTTAGGAAAAAATAAAGCATAACAGGATGTTTATGAACACACATTCCATATTTCATGCCTCTTTCTGTGTCGTTAAACAATACGCTCCACTGCTTTGCAATTACATTTCAAAATTTTCGCATGGATTATTGTAGAAATGCTTTACTCTCCGAATTTCAAGCGTATGTGAATGTATTAAACGGCGAATACTTTCATTTATACACACCTGGAGTGTTTTTGAAGCTATATTAGGTTTCTGCATTTTTATTTGAAGTGACATGAGATAACAAGTGAACCGATGTTTGAATTAAAATGTAGAATAAGGTTTTATTGAATAAAATAGCTGGCTTTTTGTGCATCAAATATGCTTAAAATAAATTAATAAACACATATATGGGCAAATTGCTAGAAAAAACGTATAGCGAATAGTCTCAATAGTTGATGATTTTTGAAACTAAGAGTTTGAAATTATACAAGAAGGGGAAAAAACAGGCTTATGAAAGTTACGAAAACGGCCTATTTTTACAATGCTCCCGCTTTATGTTTTTTAAGCTATATTAGGTTTCTGCATCCTCATTTTAAGTGACATAAGAAAACAAGTGAACCAATATTTTACTTATTTTTTAGAGCTGGGATTTAGTAAGTACAATAGCTGGCTTTTCATGTGTACCAAAAATCTTTAAATAAATTAGCAGAAACATACACGAATAATTTGCTAGACAAAAATGCGACTTTTATAGGCTTAACTAGCTTAATACCCGGCGTTGCCCGGGTGCTTATTAATACAACATAGCATTCAGGGAAAAAAAGTTTGAAACAGTTCTATTCATATGGGCATAAAATAATTTGCATCAATCTGTCTCTTAGGTACAAACTTTGAAAAAAACTAAAATATTACAGAAAGTTAAACGTTTACAGAAAAATAGTCTTATCAAAAGGTGAAAATTAAAGATAAATGTTGTCTGTGCTTTGCCGCGTCCACTGGCATGAAATATATGCACATGGAAGTGAAAAAATTGCATCAATTTCACCCACCAAATTTAAAATATTAACTTTTCTTTATTAATTGTTCCCACCTACAAAGTAAAAATTATTATAACTCATAGAAACTAGTTTTAAGATGATGAATCAAATGTCCAAAAATGATTGGTACCGATAAAATATAAAAGTGGAAAAGCTGGAAAGAAGTACAATCCTGTTGTTGACGAAATCATGAACCATAAATACGTGCCTTAATTAATCCTCTTATTATTAGCTCTGATTACTACACGAAAATCTATTATTCTTTAGTTTCAACAAGCATCAATTGAAATGAAAAGATTAATTATGCTGCCTTAAATATTTTTCTTCAATTTCTGTTTTGATCCTTACCAAACAAAAGGATTTTAATGATGCAGTCGAGGACTTCGTAGATTTAGAGAGATGTTTTTGACTTTAACAACTCCAAATGTCATACACATTGTTTGAGTTATTTGTTTTAACTTTTGTTTAGTTGAACTTGTAATTAGAGGATAGATTTGAACTACCGTATTTTATTTTACCTTAGTAATCAAGATAAAATTTTATATAAAATAAATATCAAATTAGCATATTTTAATAGTTTAGTTATAACTATCTAGGTTACAACATATTGTTTATAAAACTATGAAATGCTTTTAGGCTTCAAATGAAGTTTTATTTCATTTCTTCTCAAAATTGCATTGTCAACTTCTTAAAGAAGCTTAAATCTATACCTTATTTTCAACTATGCTACTTATGATCTTATTTTATATTTTACTCTATGAACTACATAAACTACTGCTTTAAAACAGAAAGTTTTACGAAAAATTTAATTGTTGCAACTGATAGCCCTATTTTATTCTTCAGAAGCAAAATAAAGACAGAACATGAATCATAGAAAGATATGATACAAAAAAAAAAAAAAAAAGATGATAAGTAGCAAATTAGCTTATAATTGGTAGATCTACTACGTTTGGTGCATTAACCCATTTCCGGCAGATCATTGAAATTTTACAAAATGTTATATTTTTTTATTAAAATATGCTTGAATTACATTCATTAAGACACAAAAAAAGTTTCGCGCAAAAAAAGTAATATTTTATTGCTAAAATAAAATGCTACGTATACGCATCATTGGCCTAATCCATATACTGTCTAACATTTTTACCCGAAACCTCCGTCGAATCTGCGCACTCCCCAAGTATCTTCCGGCTTTCTCGAAATAGGGGAGGGGGGAATGCAACGAGTAAGTAGCAAGCGAACAAAACTGAAGGCATCGGGCAGTGCACATCTTAAATTCATCTCACCCTTTTTCAAATGGAAGCGTTCGTGGCTGCCAGGCGCACAATACGCAAACAGACTGTACAAACTATATTTATTCAAATCATTGTATACTAGTGAAATTTTTACATTTTTGAATTGAAAAGTTAAAAAAAATTCGATGTGAATGCATTTGGCATTAGGGCACATTTAAATCGTTTGGTTTTTACACACTTTGCATCATCTGCGGACTCTTTGTTTCTCTCCATTTATTATACGTCCGATTCTATCAGTATGTACTTCTTTCAGTAGAGCTGTGATTTGAACTGCATTCCCCCCAGAAGGACTATCTTTGTATTCCGATTTCAATAGAGTAATCGCTATATACGATCTAAAGTCAATAGGTGCCATCTTAGTGCTTGTAGAAATTCTATGTATCTTCCATGAGTTCACTATAACGCTGCCAATAATGCTTGTAAAAAGTGGTCAATACCATTTTTTACCTTCCATTTTTATACGGTAATTAGCTATAGCATTGTGATATAAGTCAACACCTCCCGTATGCTTATTGTAATCCTAAATATTGTTCGGTTTTAAAATGATAACATTCTTTCTTTCTTTGTGACTATATCATTTAGCATTTACAAGTGGCAAAATGGTACCATTACAAGTGAAAATTATTATTACAGCATTGTCGTTCCATTTGATAGAGCATATTACCGCATCCTTGTTAAATGCAAAATCATAGGAACCACGAGGTTTTCCTTTATATCTTTCGATTCTGCCAGTACACAAGCAGCCATGCGATTTTCACGAGATGTTCTAGATGCAAACCATATAAGAAAAAAAGTTATCAAAATATATTTTGTACATGGTAGGCTGTGGTACAACGCAGGTAATTTCAGAGCAACACTTGTTCATAATGGTAGCTTTTGTTTGCTGATGTCAGCCCATCCATATGGAATAAATTGGTAAAGGTATCCGTCTGATGAGCACAAACACCAAAGTTTGAATCCAAATCTTACTGTCTTTCCTTTTATAAACATTCTTGCGATTATCGATTAGTTAAGTTCAAATAAAACAATCATAATTTGCAATAAAACAGATTCCTTGCATAAAAACAGAATTTTAAACTTTTGTATTTTATTCATGCATTTGGCCATAATGATGCGTTATCGCAACATTAAATTTGAGTAAAATTTTTAAAGACTTTTTACGACATTTGTTTAATTTTTATTTGATTAACAAAACTTGCATCTTTAAGCCATTGTAAAAGCATATGATTAATTTCAAGTGAATAAATTGTACATTTTTAAAATTTCGAACTTGACAATAAGCGTGTCAAGTTAAAAAACTTGCACATTTTGAAAATTTCTGTACTCAAAATGTTCGACCCAATTGAATTACTATTAATTTATAGATGATTTCAAAACACTTAAAAATAACATAAAAGTAAAAGTAATGAGAAATATATGTCACAATGTTCATTAAAAATTGTTTAATGAAATATTGCGTATACGCCGCTTTGGCAGAAAATGGGTTAATGCTACCAGGCCTACCCTTATCGTTAAACTCAGTATACGTATCTTAACGGCAGCAGTATACTGATCAATATAAGTTTGTGCAGCACGTATCCGCCTTTCTTTCTTTTTTTTTAGAAATCTTTATTTTGCAAAGCCAGACTATGGTCTAAAAAGAAGTGCATTAGATATCCATGACATAATTATTTATACAGTTGCCATTTAGAGTAAATAAGCGAACAATTAACTTCGACATAGTTCTTCAAAAATATTTCTCTTAAAAACTCCACTTTTATTTAATAACTCAACATAAAAATATGTTAAAACTATACATTTTCTTATTAT
Source organism: Uloborus plumipes (assembly GCA_038373865.1). Taxonomy (NCBI): domain Eukaryota; kingdom Metazoa; phylum Arthropoda; class Arachnida; order Araneae; family Uloboridae; genus Uloborus; species Uloborus plumipes. The sequence goes on from JAXGGA010003632.1 coordinate 38,075, forward strand.
TAAAAGGTAATTAACGAAAAAAAAAAAAAAATACTGTGAAATAGACTACTTCTCATAAGAAGGAAAAAAAAAAAAAAAGAAAAGAAGTTCAAGTAAATAAAATACTTTTGTCTTTCAACTGAATAATGAATCTTGAAATCGGCTTAGTTAATCTTCTTACTCTGAACGTCTTATACGCACCTGATATACTTAAATTATTTACAACTGAATGGACGGCATTTGGGAATGAAAGGATTATTTTTCTTGCTCACGGGCATGATTACACTGTGTGAGTAGGTTTTGAAAATCATTTGCAAGCAATTGAACTGGAAGGTTGAATGTGCGTAATACATTAAGTACTGCATGATTATAAGGAAATTAGTTTCGTTGAGCTTCAAAAAATTTGAGAGTCCAAATCCTTTGAATTATTTTGCGCATAATCCTTCGATTTTGCATTTCTGGATGAAATTAAGATAACATTACTTATTCAGAGCGATGAATTGTTAAATAAACTCTTTTGTGTAAAATAACAGTGTCTAGAAAACTCTGATAAATAAAGAATATGAAGCTCAAAGTTTTGTTATTATGTTTGTCATTTGCAGAACTGATTTAATTTCACATTTAAAAAAACTAAAGTTTCTTACCTTGAACTATTTCACGTTAACTTATATGATAGAGATTTTTTCGTACGCTTTTATCAGTTTCACATGTGGGTTTGTATGTAACTCTTAAAGCCGCTATATAGACAGGCCGACGCATCAAGCCTAAGTTTCACCACTTTGGATCCAACTCATTTACTTTTACTTTCATTTTTCATTGTTGCTGAGCTAGGGTTACCAGCACAAAGTTTCGGGACATTGCCAAGCTTTGTTAAATTCAAGGGTAAAGTCACCAAAAAGCGATTACTCGCCAGAAAAGACTACCCCCAAACACGCGCTGGATCCAAAGTGGTCAAACTTAATCTTGATGCGTCGGCTCATCTATATAGGGGCCTCAGTAACTCTGAATAAAAGATAAAATTCACGTTCTTTACAAATATAAAATAAATAGATTTAATACTATTATTAATACTAAAGGCTAAATTATATTACATGTTGATGTATTATGAGTGTTTCAGTTTGTATGTAACTCTGAATAAAAGATAAAACTCACGTTCTTTGCAAGTATAAAAGTAATATCTTTAATACTACTATTTAAACTAAAGGCTAAACTATATTATTATTTTAAGTGCATGTAAATTAAGCAGATATTCAATAGTTTTAAAAATCAGAGGGAAATCAGAGTATCATGTGAAATATTTTGATTAACTCTCAGAGCGTATTTCTAAACGGCCGTATTCTCAATGCCAGCTCAACGCGAAGTTAACACTCGAGTTATCCAAAACCGGTGTTAAGCTAAAACTCGTATTAAACGTTTTGCGTATTCTCCAAGTCGTTTCAAGAGCCGCTTAAGAGATCGGAGTGTTAGTGGAAGTCAAAATGAAACGGCACTCGCCATTGGCTACAATGATTCACGTGACATTTTCTATTTGTTAACTGCATCCTTAACCGCTTGATTTTGTTTGTTTATCTCATTTTATGCGAAGCGTGCTTCTATATCTTTCCTCTTCTATTTGAATCTTTCGTAAAATAAATAATACAATGACTCAAAAGAGCAACTTTACAGCTACCGAAATAGAAGTACTATTATTGAGCCTAACAGATTACAAAAAAATATAAACGCATAATTGAGTGGTTGCACTCTGTGAGGTCTAGCATTAAGGGGCTGAGCATAGTAATTATCTGTCCACGGCACTTTTGATGGGAAAATTCCAAGTCATAAACAATCAATTAAAACATAATATTTCGTGTTTTTAAGAAAAAATAATTACAAGCTTAATTTTACGTCACATTATCTTCTGACCAGTAAAATTTTCGCTTGGCGAGAATTGGGCCATCTAAGATTTACGGCAACCCTTGTGTTATCTCCGTAGCGAAAGAAAACTGTTCGGATAATAAATAAAGACAATATTAAAAGTTAATTTGTTGGCGACTATTTTACAACTTGGCATTCAATTCTATTTCTGTGTGTTTTACTTGACGGATCAATTTTTTACGTTATTTTGCAGCTTGTTTTATTTGATGGTTTATTCTGCATTTTAATGGCTTTTTTTAAATTAGTTAGCGAATTATTTTTCATTTTAACTGATTCTGAGTCTGGTTTTGTTCCTCAAATAAGTACAACTCAAAATGTTTTACACGATCCAAACGACTGGCGTCCATGTTTGTTTACGAGAAAAGGATGATGGGAAGGAAATCTACGCTTGACCCACGCTTAAACCGCCGAAGTCGGGGGCACAAGCGAAGCTCAAAAAATAGCGTTTCGTGACGCATCTTTTCGCTAAGCCGGACTGGAGAATACGCTTTTTTTGCAGCCTCGTGTTAAACCTAGCTTAAAAATTAAGCGTCGGTTAAAACGGCGTGGAGAATACCGGTGTTAGTTTTCTAAAACTATATTTCAAAACTATTTTATAACCAACTTTAAAATATACTCTTACAGAATGAGCATAAAATGTAACATATTATTGGCGAATTCGTAATTTAAATCAAAGTTTGTACAAGTACGATTTAAGATCAAGCGTTAAATATTGGCTCATTTCTATTTCATTTTGCTGTTAAGTTGATGTAGCAGGTAAAGTTTCGCTAAAAATGGATTTACTGTATGTGAAAAGGAATTTTTTACACAGGCTTCGGCGTTTACAAACCAACTATTTTGTGAAAGAACTATATCACCATGATATAGTTCTTTCAGAAACATGCTTGACGGTAGCGATTGCAAGGTTTGCAATTTTCTGTCCTGGAGCGAAGTTTCTACCTTTTTTGGCCACATAGCGACAATCTGAAGGTGTGGTGCTCTTACCACGCCCTCGGTATGCTTTTGCAAAGTATTTCCACCTTCAGCGGTCTTCTTCATCTGCATTATGACACTTTTGATGCACCCATTGCAGCAGCTACAGTGGTAACACTTTGACCGGATTCCAGTCGTCCAACTGTTCTTCCACAATTATAGATGCTCAAATGATGTTTTGCCGACATTTTATTTTCAGTTTCAGGAAGAACCAAACCGAATTTGATTTTGACCAAAGCATCCGCGAGAAAAACTTTTTTAACATTCAGGGGTACTTTTGTCAAAATCAAACAGCTTGAAGTTTCATACGAATCTTGAGTAGAAATGCTCTGCCTTTAACCCATTTATGCCCAGTAGCCTAAAAACAGGACACTTATTAGTTACTGCATACAAAGAACGGTAATGAGTATATAATTTTACTAAAGCTGTTTTTCACAAGTTAAATAGTCCTTCTTTTTGAGAAAACCAGTTAGAGCCACTATTTGAACATCAGAGTTTATTTATTGACAGCTATTTTCAGACAAATCAATCAAACAACGATCCAGCATGGGTAGCCACAGAAAGTAATTTCTTTTTTGCGAACTTATTTTCCATAAAATTAAACTATTTTAAAATTATTTGCTTAAAATTGATCACAGACGCCTTCTGTAATGTTACTTGTAAAAGTAACATTACATAAGTGTTCTGTAATGTGAAAGTAAAGTCAAGTAAGGTTGTATTTTGCTCACATATCTGCAAAATATCCCATAAACAGGACGTTAAATAACTTAATAAATATGGCAATGGTGAACTATTTTAAGCCTAAAATGTATGTAAATCATTCCAAGTAAGAGTTTTAAGCAGATAAAAATTGAAAAAAATTGTTAAAAAAAACTTGGGTATACATTTGTTAATACAGACAAAGAGTCCTGGTCTGCCACGCCCTCTGAACTTTCATTGGCTAACTATTTGAGACCTAATTTTCCTTAGCAATTGTCAAGCAGTGTCGATAGCTTAAATGAAGATGTTGGATTAACCAGTAACCAGTGCTAATTGTACTTTAATGCTCTTATTTTATGTATAGCTGCGCTTTTTTTTTTCTTTTTTTTCCTTTTGCCATTGGAAACAAAAACAGAAAACGAAGAAATAAAAAGATCAAGGCAGATATTAAAATCTATGCATTTATTTATGAAGGAGCATGAAATATATTTAGGGACAAATGTTTCAATAAAGGGGGGCAAAAAACGAAACTGTTTCGAAGCTTTCTGAAGAACAGAAGGCGAGTCAAAAATCTGCAACAAATATTACATAGTTTAAGGGACAGAATCATAATGATGCATCCCATTTTCGCAAAATTTCAATAGATTGTTTTTATTCTTTTGTATTTATGGTTCGTACATGCGTTATTCCTCGAACCATTTATGACGTTAACTACTAGTTTAAAGTCAAGAAAGTGGCGGTAAAACGAAATACGCAACATTTATTGATTGATTCGAAATAGAATAAACGATGGAATTTGAGGCTAAAATTTTATTGCTAAAACTTCTGCACCCATTAATTCTGGAACAAATTGGAAATCGATTTGAATGAAAAATATATTGCAGATAAGGTTGATATCTTCGACATTTGTTTTTAATCCTCGGGTTTTCATTTGACAGTATTGGAGGAAATAAATGATTTTTATCTCTGGAATTGACTTTCGATTTATATTTCCAAATAAAGAAAATAGCGTGTGTATGGCAAAATTTTAAGTTGTAGAAATATTGAAATTGCTTTTCTATTCATAAAGCATTTTTAGTTTTCATGAAACTGAAATCATCATTCGAGAATTGTTTTTAACTCTCGTGGGTTCCTTGGGGTCATATGTGACCCCAATGCAATTTCTGTTTAATATATCTTGTTAATCAACCATTTGTTTTTAATGACATTTTGTGGCTTTTATTCTTCTAGTTTTCTATTCAAAATAATACTATTATTGTGTTTTATTTTTCCCGAATTGCATTTTTTGCACACAAAACCCTTGGGGTCACTTCCCCAGAATGTCAAAAAAAGAGGAAGTTGCAACTTTTGTCCAAGAGAACTGGACAGAAAATGCATCCAAAATGTCATAAGTGTTTGAAATTCACTTGCAAAAAATCATGTTTTTTTAGGTCTGTAACAGTTGTAAATAAATCTAGTTATTGTAAGTTTTGCTCTAAAATTTAAATTTTTAATGCATAAACTAAATTTTACTTTGATTGTGTCTTTTTATTTTTATTTTTTTAGCATTAAAAAGTGTGTGAACTTAAATAATGCATGTAACATTCAATAATCATAATATATTAATAAAAGGAAGCATAGGGGTCGTTTATGACCCCAAGTTTCTTGAGTGTAACTGAAATGGGAGGGACCCACGAGGGTTAATACGTATTTAGTTCCATTTTATATATATTTTTTACATCAACGGAAGTAAGAAATAAACAAATAAATAAATAAATAGTAGTGGCATTGTATTTGTTTTTTGCATTTATGCAATATCCATATGCAATATCCAATGTAGGCAAGGGAGGAAAGCATGGTTCAAGCGGGGCTTCAAGCCCGGAAAGACAAGTATAAAATCATTGATTCTGGAGCATTGTCTCTGAGCTCCAGGAATTGTAACAATTAAAAGGAAGTTATTCGTATTATTTTTCGGTAAGAAAGTAAAAAGCATCAAATACAGAAACTAGTTTTTTGAATTATTTGAAATAAATCGTTTATGACTCCATATTAGCCATAGGTAAATGTAAGTATTTTATGTTTTTCTTTCTATTTTTTTTCCCAGTAAAAATCAAATAAGTAAGCTTGTGCAATAAATCTAAAGTACACTAGATGACAAAAATGTAAAACTAGTTACGTTACCACTGCAGTACTGTCTCAGGATCCAACTTCTTCATGATGTAAAAGCGAAAGCTAATAAATGCAAATAAACCAATATAACTGAATTTTCTTAACCTTTTACCTGCCGATGTTTATAAATGGGAAACATTTTCAAAAATGTTTTAGTAACCTAAAATCTTGTTTAGAGTTGTCATGTTTTCTGAAATGACACAGAATAATAATTTATTTTTGAAATGGTGGGCCTGGTTGCAATATTTTCTTTTACCTTTTGTACATAAATATTTTCTTTTGTTTCTTAGTTTTTGAATAGATCAACATAAACTGAATAAATCAATAAATAAACAAGAAAATAACTGTCTGTAATGTTTGAAAAATGTGTTAAAATTAATGTTAGAAGTTTTGTAAGCACATTGTGTGGATTTCACTTTCGTGCGCTATTATTAAACTATTGTCATTGTTTGAAAATTCCTCTTCTTAAGAACGGCATTTTCTACAGATATGACTTTTATAAAAATCTGGCTAATGTCGAAAAATAATGAGTCAGAATACGGGACGAAACATACTTATGTTTATTTTTCCTATATCCACTAAAGTTTCTTCCTATGCGTAGCCCATATCTGGTTAAATTTTCCGTTATTTTGAAATTTCTGTCCGAACAGCGACTTTTTACAATCTTTTTTCTCTTTCATTTTTTATGAATTCATTACTTAGGTTTATGCATTTTTTAAATATAAGAAGTTTTTTTTTGTTTTTTTTTTTATTTAAAATGTGGAATGTAAAATAAAGGAAAAAATGTCTCACAGACTCAATTACATTATTTAGAAAGCGTCATTTCTTCACACAACTGTCAATTTTGCTTTTCATAACGTAAGTTGTTATTAATTGCCGAAGACATTTTCGAAAAGCTTTCCAGTTTGTCAGGGTACATTTTCTTAAAGTATAATTTGTATTTTTTGTCTTTTGTTGTGTGATTCTTCTCTTGAACGTACTTCAGCTATGAAGCTACTAACAAAAATGATGCACGTCAGATTTCGCTAATTTAATTTTTTTAATCGCATATTGTTGCTAGAAAAACACGAAACAACAATTTTCGAATTTTGTTGAGAAACTCGGTTTTTCATATTGCAAATGTTCTTTATTTAAGTAGTTAACCCCCCCCCCCCCCCAGCCTGATATATCTTAAATAAATTTAAATTCAATATTTTCGAAAAATAAATGAAGAAATCGCATGTTTTTACAGCTTAGACATTGACGTTTTGATTTAATATATTGGTTATCATTGTATAATCATTGTAAAAGTAAGGCAGGGCTTGACTGAGGGTTGACCCACCCTCCCTTATTCATATTTAAGTAATTATTTAACTGATGAGAATGATATAGTAGCATGGTATCAAGTAGAAACCAAAGTTAACTCTACTTTTTAGACATTTTGTAGCAGAATTCAGGAGCAATCGTATATCGTATGTGATATTTTTTTCAGGCCAAAACTTTTTTTGTTTGCAAAAAATTCATCTTGTTTTTATTAATCGACATTAACATGAACAAAATTAAACTGAATAATTTGTACTCAGATTAATACACTAAAAGACTGCATGCTTCATTTTTACTTTCACTTCTTATATTTACGCGATTTTTACTTGTTTTGTGAAAATGGATATTAAGGGGGACTTAAGGGATATCAAATATCCTTATTTAGTATTATTTGATGGTATAACATTTTGCAAGCTGTACTTAGCATTTAATTTGTTAAAAAAAATAAATGTTTTAATCCAAATGAAAGAAGTTCTTTGTTCTTCACTAGCAATCGCTCACTCGGTATTCATTTAAAGAACTATATGTTAATGCGTTATTCTCATCAAACTAAACTCATCTGAAAATTTATTTTATCAATTGGTAGCAAACTCATTAAGATACTCAACCCATTTGTACTTTCCTCAATTATTTTTCAAATTTCTTTTTTTAATTGCAACTTAAATTTTCTTACTTTATTTTATAACATGAAAATCAAAAAAAAAAAAAAATCTGTAAAAGGCCAATGAAGTATAAATCTTATTAAATCAAGAACTTTCACAGATACCCCTTTAAGATAGATGACATTAAGGTCCCACATTGAATGATAAATATAGCAACAGAAAGAGTTGTATTAAAATGAAATTTGACACGAGTATTTCTAAGATAAATAATTTCTACTATTTAAAATTATTTTTTTAAATATGATAATTCTTTAGAAATTATTATTTTTGGTACCTTGTGTAATAGTATCTAGTTAGACATCTAATTATTTCGGCATCATTTTTTCAACTTTTAATCCCTGTGGGTCTGACCTCCCGTATGATGTGTCAAATGGGATAGAGTAGGGGGGTCAACCACCTCAATAGAGGTGGTTTGACCCGTTTTAGACACTTTTGAATTATTAGCATAAAAAAATTAGTTTATCATTTAAATAAATGCTGTCAAAAATATTGGCATTTTAGCCTGTTCGGACACATTGAAGTTGAATCCTGACGCTTTAGGAACTTAATAATATGTTTCCCTTTCGTGTTATCCAAAGCTAAAACTAGAAGAATTTTATAAACCTTTAATTATCAGTGGACTGACCAGATTTCATGCACAGCATGCGCTACCCTTTATTAAAAAAAATGCAAGAAAATATACGTCAGAAGGTATTAAATTGTAGCTATGTCTGTACTTCAATGAAATTTTTGCAATGTAAGCAAATTGACCCATTTATGCCCAATATTTTTTAACAATTTTTATCTGCTTAAAACTCTTACTTGGAATGGTTTACATACATTTTAGGCTTAAAATAGTTCGCCGTTGCTATATTTATTAGCATATTTAACGTCCTGTTTATGGGGTATTTTGCAGATATGTGAGCAAAATACGACCATACTTGACTTTACTTTTGCAAAGTAACATTACAGAAGGCATATCTGATCAATTTTAAGCAAATCATTTTAAAATAGTTTTAATTTTATGAAAAATAAGTTCCCAGAAAAAAAAAACTTACTTTCTGTGGCTACCCATGTTGGATCGTTGCTTGACTGATTTATCTGAAAAAAACTGTCAATAAATAAACTCTGATGTCCAAATAGTGGCTCTAACTGGTTTTCTCAAGAAGATGGACGATTTAACTTGTGAAAACAGGTTTAATAAAATGATATACCCATTAAAGGTTTTTGTATGCAGTAATTAACAAGTTTAGGCTACTGGGCATAAATGGGATAAATTTACTGGTTAAACACTAAAACAGAATATTTTGCCGATTAAAGGATAGATTTTTAGTTATTTTATTGACAATGCTCAACTTTATAAGCTGTAAAAGTTAATACAAATGCAGTATTAGTTTTTGTATGCATTAAATAGGAGATTAAACGAGAAAACAATAATAGCTCAATTTTAAAAACACTGAAAGTAATAAAAAATCAACCGCTAGACTTATTAAGCATGTTGGTACTTTCAATGTGTATAGAGGCATAGCTGCAAAGTTACGACTCATTCATAACTATAAATTACATACACAAAGTTTTAAGTCAAATACATAAATACGATGGGCATTTAGAAATACGCATTAAACATTTATCATCTCTTTCACTCCCGTTAAACAATACGCTCCACTGCTTTGAAACTAAATTTCGGAACTTTCATTTAAATTATTGTCAAAATAGGTTTCTCTATGAGCTGAATACATGGGTGAATTTGTTAACTGCGAAACATGAGTGTTTAAAAGCACAGAGACTATTTTGAGGACTGTCAAAGTTTAAATGAATTTTTAAACATACTTATGATGCTGCAAATAAAAGCTAAAATTATGCTATCAGTAGTTTTGTTACAAATTAACTGGTTAAGACCAGTATGCTATTGGGCCATTCAATGAAAAGTGAAACCAATTGGTCAAAAATTCATATTGAAGTTATGTTGCTATGTTATACATCATTTTAAAGCTTTAGATGTATATTTTAAGAATCCTGCATTGGTTTTTTGGTGAGAGTTAGAACAATACTTGTTTTCTTAGTTGGAAGTACGATATTCAAAAACTTGTAAAAATCAGAAAAAAGAACACATTTTCAAATGCATATTTCTCATCGAAAAATAAAAACAAAAATAACTACTTGTAGCACAATTTTAACTACTAAGACGGTACTATAATAATAGGCATTCATTAATTTCTTTTGAATTGATCTAAATGGTGTAGTTGAAGTTTGAAAAAAAGAAGTTTGATGTTACGTCTGTAACAAAAAAGAAGCAAAAGTTGTCATTACGTCCTAAAAAATCAAAATTAAAGAAAACCCTTCATGATCCTTTTAGCAAATTCTTGGAGTAATTGCCCACCATAGTTAAAAATATTGCAACTGATTTAGTTTTTAAATTAATGCTGTTACAGACGTAACATTTCGGACATAACAAATGGCTCTATGTTACGTCCGTAGCAAAAGTAAATTTCTAATTAAATAGGTAAAAAGCACAGGATGAGCAATACATGTATATAGCATAATATGGTACGAGTACTAAAGTTTCTGGTATTCTGATTTTGAAATTTTTAATTATGTCGGCATGTAATTGAAATTTATTTCTTAAGATTAATAAAATACACATATGGTATAACTGATTATAATTTATACCTCAACTGGCATTTTTTTGCTACGTCACATGGAAAGGAGGAGGGGGTATTGGGGTTTGATGGAGTTGGGGGTATGGTCAAGCACCAGGTTTCGCAGAGAGTAAGATCTAGAACAGCATTTTTCAACGACGCTCGTTCCTTTTTTAATAATTTTAAAGTTAAAATTATTTATATGCCCCAGGAAAATGTTTTAAAGCTGACGCCAAAATTGGAAGAACGGTGGGCTAACATCGCGAATTTGCCAAAAGCCCGCGAAATGCATTGTTTTCGAACAGAATACGAAAATGCCGTTCGAATTTCGAGAACGTCGGACGAAAAAGGACACATTTTTTCATTCAAAAAAATTATCAAAATTGAACAACTGTCACCAAGAAGGTTAAATTTTAGTTTGGTACTAGTATTCTGCTATATCATCCAACATTTTCAAATTTTTAAGTTCTCCTAAGACCAATCACTGATTCCAGGGAGGAATTTACTTTTCCCGATTTTTTTATGTAGCAGCCCCATTATGCATTAATTTTAAGAATACAAATAAATAAATTTGTGTGAAGGCCCTTCTAAACTTTTCTTGTGTCAATCTTTCTTGGAAATAATTGTCTTAAGATGCATTAATTTATTTTTACATATTGACATATCGGCATATGCTCTCAACTCCCTCAGACTTACCCAAATTTTCTAAAACTGTTACAGTATAGCTTAAAATATTTAAATAATGTGTTAATTAATGCTACTGTATTGTTTTAGCCCAAAAATCTTTTTTTATTCCTGCTTTAAAATACTGTTTTCTACTTTCAAATCGGAGATGTTACGTCTGTAACACCATTTTGTTTCGTCCGTAACAAGTTTATGAATTTTTTTCACAAATTCGGCAGTCAAAATCCACACAATCTTTATGGTTTTAGAAAGCTTGAAGTCTCTAGAACACGTATTAAAAAAAAGTTCAAAATTTCCGTATAATTCAGAGGAATATTGTAAGTTGTATGACATAGTCGAGTTTTTGCTGTTTTGTGAATTACGTCTGTAACAGGCAGTTTTTAATTTCTGTATTTTTTTGTAATTAAGCAATCTGCACGCAAATTTAATGTAGCATAAACTTCATCAAGTTACACTACAGGAAAAAAATTGAAGACTTTCATCAGTCCAAACCAGAATTATTTGTGTTCAAAGTCTGCGATTGTTACGTCTGTAACGATGGAATTGCCCCATTGTAATTTACTTTGCATCGCTTAATTATGCCTATTGATAACATTTTGCTTTAGAATGATATTATTTTCAACTTAGATTATTTTAGAGAATGAACTATCTACAGTGCGTACACATGATACGTTCCGATGTTGAGCATTTGAATAAGACAAAGTCATAACAGGATACATCTGAAGAAAAAATCCCGTGTCGCAAATATGAATTAATGCATTAATAACATCAATAAATTGTTATCCATTATCTATAACATAAAGACCATAAAGTTTTTTTCTCTACTTAGCGTCATCTCAAATCCAGAATTTTTCGATGATATATCTGGTTTTAACTAACGGGAAAAGTCGAACTTGATTTAAATAAGAGGTTTTGCAAGTGGGCATGCGCTGTTATCCACATAGTATTTCCCGTAAATTGTAATGCTTGAGTTTTAAATACTTAAAATAGATAAATAAATAAAAATAATTTTAAAAAACAGTTTAAAGCTTTAATCACGTTGAAGCACTTACTATAAATTGGCTTCTTTTGCTGTAATAAGCTGTAAAATTGCTAATTTTACAGTTTAACACTGCGCATTTTTCAGTTCAAACTAAATCCTATGCCAGTATTAGTCTTTGTACGTTTTAGAATGCTTAAACGTAATAATCTTCTCTTTTGGGTATCACTAAATGAAATTTTATCGGAAGTTTTGCAACGGCAAAACTTTATTAAATACTTAAAATAGATACATAAATAAAAATATTTAAAAGAAACAGTTTAAAACTTAAATTACGTTGAAGTATTTACTATAAATTGCTAATTTTGCTGTAATAAGCTGTAAAATTGCTAATTTTACAGTTTATCACTGTGCATTTTTCAGTTCAAACTAAAACCTCTGCCAGTATTAGTCTTTGCACGTTTTTATTGGCTTAAACGTACTAATCCTCTTTTGGGTATCACTAAAGGAGATTTATGGGAAGTTTTGCAACGGCAAAAATTTATGTGCCTATGTTGTAGTAATGCATTTCATTGTAACAAAAATAAATGGAATTCATTACAGGAACGCATGTTTCAAAACAACACAAAACTGAGGAATGTCTACCACTGTGTTGAACAAAAGTGCAAGAAAATATGTTGAAATTAAGATAAAGATTTACTCTCGGAGTAGAGGTAAACTCTTTTCAAATTATTTATGCTTCAGGTAAAGGTGAGCCTCTCATCCGTGGTATGTTAAATAAAATGACACATCAAATGTATTGAACATTTTCAATGTTGCTTCTTGGTGCGAAAGATTTCCATTTTACTGAGTTTTCTATGTCACGTTGCAATATCTGATAAATGCTATTCAGTGTCAACTAAGGCCCCTATATATACGAGCCGGCGCATCAAGATTAAGTTTCACCACTTTGGATCCAGCGCGTGTTTGTGTGCTTGAGAGGTTGTCTTTTCTGGCCAGTAATCGCGTTTTGGTAATTTTTCACTGTGAGCAATTATTAGTGGCACGTGGATTTGGCAAAGCTTAGCAATGTGCCAAAACTTTTTTTCTGGTAACCCTACTCCGCAACAATGAAAATTTGAAAGTAAAAGTTAAGGAATTGGATCCAAAGTGGTGAAACTTAATCTTGATGCGTCGGCCTGTCTATATAGCGGCTCTAGTGTCAACATTAAATATAGCACTAGTTTACTGTTCAAGAAATATTTTTTAAGCGCACTTTGAATATTTTGTTACAAATACTTGACAAGGGAGAACATGATATTATTCATAACTCTGAAAAAATAACAGCTCAAAAATAAAATTTTATTTACGAATGTGTTTTTAAGTGTTTTGAATTATCTATTTAATAAAACGTGTCACTAATTTTATTTTTGTATTCAATATGATAATTTACGAAAATATATTTAAAATTGAAAAAAATATTTAAAATGAGGAAATTAAATGTTAGTTTAAGTCAATCATCAAATTTGCGGATTTTTTTTTTTTATCTTTTTAATAAGTGACACAGTTAGGTTGTGAAACATTCTTCTCCCTCTTATTCATTCATTTATTTTATTTTATTTTATTTTTCTTTTTAACTTCCATTTTTATTTTCTATATTTGAATTTACTAAATAGGTCTGTAAAAAGATAGATCTGTTTAAATTCCGGACTAAAATTTTGACTAACATTAAATACAACTATACACTTTAGATTTGTCTGTGTATTTTAGTTTCATTAAATAACAAACTCGATCCGTTCCTGAATAAATTTTTAACAGTAGCACATTAGAGCGGAAAATAATTACCAATTGCTAAACTAGAGCAAAATAAATAGTCAAAATTAAGAATAGAAAGCTAAACTCCAATAGTAAACTATAAAAAATTAGTGTAGTTTTTGCAGTAAATTATAGTTAACTTTATAGTAATAAAATAAAAATTGCTAATTTTACAGTAATGGACTGTAAAATTACCAATTTAACAGTTTATTACCGTATATTTTAGTTTTAAACAAGTACCTCTGCTGCCAGTATTATACTAGTGTTTTTATAGTATAATAAAACTAAGTTTTACGAAAATAAACTGTAAAATTTCTCACTTTACCGTAACAAAATGTACAGTTGCTGGTTTTACAGTTTATTACTGTGCATTTTATAGTTATAAATTGGAACCTCGGCTGCCAGGATTGTACTGTAAAAACAACAGTTCATTTTTGCAACATAACTTTTAACTTGAATTTGTTTCGCACGATAACGCTTAAGCATGATTTGAATATATAGTACTTATTAAGAGTAAAAAAATGCTATATATATCGTCGTGCTTTAAAAACAAATTGTGTAGAAATAATAAATTGTTAAACATAATTACCGTATTAAATATCTATTTCGCTGATATCTGTATAAGCCCACTTTTGTTTAATTCACATTTGTGTACTGCATTCTCTCTCACTCAATGCACCGAATAAATGCTAAGATTTAGAAATGTTCTTACACAAAATAATTTCTAAAATCTAGTTCATTTTCAACCTTGCGAAGAAATTTCGAAAAGAAAATTTTACAGTTTTTTTTTTTTTTTTTTTTTCCTTTTAAATCCGTTAATACTATAGATATGCATTAACTAAAAATGGTATTTATATTTATAACGCATATGAATGCTTTACTTGAATGCATTGATCATTTATGCTGGATCATAATTACTCATTTTACAGCTGTGAGATGTATTTTTAAAAAGGAAAACAGCTAAAAGTCAAGTTAGCAGAAAATACGCGTTTCGTCGCTCTGCTAAAGCACATTTTTCTGAATATATTATGCCCGGCACTAAATTAGCATAGTTATATTAATAATAATAATTGAAAGTTAAAGTTTTTTTCACGGTATTTAAAAGAATAAACACTAATTTCAAAATAGCCATTCAATTAAAACATAAATAAAATATATGTACTCTAAATTCCCCGAGAGCGAATGATTGTGAAAATAAAGATTCTGCGGATCACAAGGGAATAGCCCTGTATAGATTTATAACATACAGTTGTTTGAGTTTTTAACTGTTAAGTTAGTTAAATATTTGCTTGTACTGCAAGCACTTCTGATATCAGAGGATTTACTTTTGACCGATTCAGCTTCTTTTTGTGAAACAACTTCCACTACAGTCGATATTTTTCAAAGTTCGTGTATTTATTTGGGTGTAATAATTCTGATGTACATGTTTCTATCTTTTGTTTTTCTCCTTCAATTTCGTAGCCAGCTTCAATAAATTGTTTCGAGTTTTAGCCGATTGCAAAAAGGTGAAAAATCCCATTTTTTGTATTTCTTTCAGAACTATTTATAGTTTTTTTTTTTCATCGAATGATACAATCGTCACTATTTTTTTAATAATTCTAATCCTGTAAACAAAAGGGTTCGAGGTCGTTTGAACTTTATTCTGTTGGCCATTAATTTACTTCTTCTTCTAAAGCAATTAAAAAATATACACACTTACCTAACAATTCTATAAACCTTTTTTTTGTCCTATGTGTTAAGTTGTGTATTCATGAAAATAATAAAATGATTGGGATAAAACGATACGGTAAAATAAAATGAAATAGTAGCACAATTCTATGCTTACGCAACATTTTTTTTTTTTAAATTCATTTAAAACAGCTAAATGATTATGATTTCTGCCATATTTTTAAAGTATAAAGGCCCTGCTCCACATCAGCAGAAAACGCAAGCGTAAACAGAAACGCAAAATGGATTAAATGGTATTTCTATGGAAAGTACCCGGATTTTTGGTTTCTGCCTTCGGTTTCGGTCGCGTTTTCCGCTGATGTGGAGTAGGGCCCTGATAGCATATTTCTAGCAAATAAAAATAGCAAAAAAAGATGATTTATTACTTTAATGAATATTGTAGAGCAAAGTTCATTCAGCGAATTATATTTTTTAGTGGTTTAATAGTGGTTTAACAGATAAAAACTCAACGATCATTTCATTCCGAGATTTGTCTAGTTTATGGTTTGGAAATTGATTTAAAGCAAAAAAATAAATGTATTTAAAAACTACATAATGTATTATTGAATATTAATATATGAATATAAATAAAACTAATAGAACATTTAAAAAACAAAAATTCATCAGCTCTGTAACTTAGTACATTGTTCCACATTTTTTTTAAACTTTCTTAAACTCTAAGCGTATATAAAATTAACAGTAAAGTAAGTTTAATCAATAACATCAAGATGTTTACGGACGTTTTTTGCTACTTACGGTTCTTAGACGAAGGAGGGGGAAGCTAAATGCCTTGGAGGGGGATGATTTCTTTTCAAAGCAAAGTCATAACTTATTATTTTTTTTCATTTATTTTTTAATATGTGAAGACAGTTTGGACGAAAAAAAAACAGGGGGTAGATGGAAAAAAAATATTACCTTACTTGTGGTAATTTTTGAGGCTAACTTGTTGGTAAGTGAACTAGGTAGCGTATAAAAGAAATTGAGACAGTTCCTAGTATTTGCACACAACTGATCGGGTGCCACCTTAGTTTAAAGAAGGCTTCGTGAAAAAAAAAAATGTTTAAAAGAAATTTTTAGATGTTACATTTTTTTATCCATTACGTCTGAAAGTGGAAGTTACTAAAATCATTTTTTACCAACCTTACCTTTTCAGCGATGTTTATAAGCAAATTATTTTTGCAAGCGAGTTATTTTAGCACATACGGAAGGAAATTAATACGAATAAATACATTTAAATTAAATTTTAGGTTTATTTCGATTAAAATAAATGAAAAATCAAAGAAACTACGACGCATAAAATACAGCCTGATAGTAGTGTATAAAAGTTTGGACTGAGATATATATGGCTATCAGAATTAGCCACTGGGTACTTTTAAAGGAAAAAAAAACACCCATTTTCCTGACATGAATGATTACTCCACGTTATCATTGGGAGAATGCCAATCCTATGTTCGCTGGAGTGGAATTCGACAAATGCGTTGGAGAATCAGCCGTGCATAATAGTAAATGAGATTGAGAACAATGCATAAAGCTTAGCGCCTTACTTTTAGCGTATTTGATAAATATCAAGACGCTTACTTTAACCCTCAAGAGGAATTTATTCGTTGTGTTTGAGGCATTACTCTGTTAAAATAAATATAGTTATTGAATTTGTTCTTTCCAATTGCCTCTCTAGTTCTATTTATAAACAAACTTTAAGCAATGACAAAAGATATATATTTTTTCTTTTTTGACCTCAAACGTCGTGAAGTACGTCTTTCAAAGAGTCAATCTTCCTCCCTAGCACTAAAGTTAGAGATCAGGAAAATTAGTACCATGCTACAAAATTTAAACTTTAAAAAAATTAAATGAGGTCCATTACGTTTGTTATTCGCGTTCTGTAGGTATTTGCATTGCAGAAAACATTAATTTCGGTGTGTAACCCTCTCATAAGATTTTGCTTTAAAAAACAAATAAAAATCCAGTGTGGACCCTACATTACTTATTTTTAGCCTACTTTCCCGTTAAAAATAAAAGAAACGAAAAAAGCATTAAAATTGGCTTAATGCATCTAAAAAATGTCGCCAAGGCCAAAAAATGTCTCCAAGTCCAAAAAATATCGCCAAGTAAAAAAAATATCGCCAAGTAAAAAAAAGTCAAAAAGAAACAAAAAAATGAAATAAATATCGAAAAATTAAAAATTTGAAAGTTGGGTATTGAGATGGGGAATTTGTGTGTCTGTCTGTCGGTCGGTCGGTCGGTCTGTCTGTCCCCCCCTAATAACTTTTGAATGAACATTCCGATTTGGACAAACTTTTTTTTGTTGGAAAGATCTCGGCGAGTACAGCTCATTCCCATATTTGATTTTTTGATTTGAACAATTTTTGGTTCAACTTAGAGCCGTTCAAATAACCGTTCCCGCGATACTAACTTTTGAATGAACAGTCCGATTTGAACAAACTTTTTTTTGTTCGAAAGATCTTTTCAAGGCTACTTCATTCCCGTACCTACATTTTTGATTTGAACAATTTTTTCGTTCAACATTGAACCGTTCAAAAAAGCTCTCACACCTAATAACTTTTGAGTGAACAGTCCGATTTGAACAAACTTTTTTTTGTTCGAAAGATCTTTTCAAGGATACTTCATTCCCGTACCTACATTTTTGATTTGAACAATTTTTTCGTTCAACATTGAACCGTTCAAAAAAGCTCTCACACCTAATAACTTTTGAGTGAACAGTCCGATTTAAACAAACTTTTTTTTGTTCGAAAGATCTTGGCAAGGATGCTTCATTACCGTATTTAAATTTTCAATTTGAACATTTTTTTGGTTCAACATTGAACCGTTCAAACAACCTTTCCCCACCTAATATCTTTTAAGTGAACCGTCGGAATTGAATAAACTTTTTTTTGTTCGAAAGATCTCGGAGAGGCTCCTTCCCATATTTCACTTTTCAATTTGAACAATTTTTCGTTCAATGATGAACCGTTCAGAAAAAAATTTAACATGAGCGCCTACGGAGAAATTTAAATTGAATGTTGATTCTGAACTTCAAGGGGGATTTCCTTCAAACTAACTTTGTAAGAAAATGGTTTTGATAAATAATGTATTGTAAAGTACTTTTCTGAATAATCTTCTGTGAGGACTCTGATTCCGACTCCGACTCCGCAGACATGGCGGAAATGCAGGCTCAGAAAAAAATGACTGACTGGGCAGACGATTTTTTGTTTATTTATTTATTTGTTTTGTTTAATTTATTATTATTATGATTTTTTTTTGGCAGACGATATATTTTTTTTTTTTTTTTTTTTGTTAACAAAAATTTTTCATTCACGAGAGCATTTTATTCTTTATTTATATTTGACAACTGGCAACGGATTAAAAATGAAATTCAAGACATTTTATTAACGAACGAGTTTTTTTTTTTTTTTTTTCTTTCTTTGATAAAATGTGTTTTGAAGTTCTTTGTACTTTTATTTTATTTGTTTATTTTTTTTTCTTTTGAAAACGATTGTGGAATTTTTCTACGGAAGAACTATAACAGTTACATTCTTTAAAAGGTGCGACAAAACTTAATTGACTCGTTTATTTAATTTTTACGTGTCTATTTCATCTGATGAGAGGGGTATATTTTGCTTTTAGAAATCAGCTTTAAGTGCTATAGAGGTATGTTTGACATAATTTTCAGTTTCAGATAATCAAGAGAATATTGATTAGATGCTAGAATGCCGATGTCGATGTACGGGAAAGTAGGCTCGTTTAGTTCTTGACAGAACTTCTTGTTACGTTTGAATTTCATAATAGACGTCTTAAGTGATAAAATAGTGCCTTAGAGAGAGTAAGATAACAATTAAAACATTTGCACCTCTAGTTTGCCACGAATCAATGCAAACAAATATGTTATTTTCAATGATTCATTTTCTAAATATCGCAGATTTAACTCGGGAGGACGCGCGGGGTCATTTTATGACCCCAAAGCAATTTTCCGACTCCAATTCCAAGAAAACTATGCACCAGTTCACTCCTTTTTTCTCAGTAGCTGAGTTTCTACCCCCTATTCACCTTTTGTTACGCATTCGATGGTATTTCTGGCATTTGCATTCAGCCAAGACACGTTTGGTCAGTTACTGGGGTCATTCTATGACCCCGCGCCTCCTTCCGTTTGCTTGACAGATCAACTATTTCGCCTGCCTGATACGGTCACTTCGTCACATTTTTTTCAATTAAAAGAATTTTGTACTTTGAAACAACCATATATTAAGTATTCTTTATGATAATTAGTAAATACATTTCTTAAATCCTTTTTGGAGGGAAAAATGATACGAAATAATACTGATTTAGAAATTGAGCAAATAAAATGAAAAAGACACTTCTTCAATTAAATTATCATCTCCTTTTCATTCAACCAGTGCAAAAAGTACTTAAATTATGATAACTACAGTCAAAGCAATGTTTTGTTTATCTTCATACATGCAGTATAAAAATACAGGAGGAGACAAAATGAAATCAAGTAAATAAATTATTTTCGATTAAAGATTGAAACATTTTAAATATAAATCTATCAGTTTTCTTTAAAAACATCAATTCTGGAATTATAGTTGTTATAAATATTGTAAATTATATAAAATGTAATAACCCGCAAAATTTATACGAGCTTTGTGTAAAAAGTATACGTTCCATACCTTTAAACAGAATTGTGGAAGAAAGTTTGTTTGAGTAGCACATTTTTGTCTAAATGATAGGTTTCAATGTCTGTAATTGTACTGCAATATGATTTTAAGAAAGAAATATTAAAATATACAAGTTTTCAACTGCGTAGGAAGGGATTTTGGGTTCATTCAAAGGTTAGGGTCATTTTATGACCCCGCGCGTCCCAACGTTTGCCTCGGAGACGCACGTTCTCCCGGGTTAAACAGAGAAGGGATTCAAAGAACATTTAACTTACTATATTATTATACCCACATGTTTGTAAGTTAAGTATAAATGTCAACCGTGGGCTTATGGTTCGAAAAGCTATTTCAAGCAAACAACGCTTTACGATATTAAACTACAAAGCATAATTTTAAATATAAAAATTTATTTTCAGAAAATATGCATCGGTACTTTAATTTATTCAGTACCTTGATAACGTATTTTTGATTCCTTCATTTAAAATATTGAATCATACAACGAGTATTATGACCATGAATGCAACTGGAAATTATAAACTGAGACATTAGCATTTTATTTTCTTTGCAAATATAATTATTATACATATTTATTTTTAAATTTCTCCGAATACGTAGCGTGATAATATTGATCGTATTGCAAATATTTTAGTCTTTCGTTTTATTACAAAGAAATTTAATAATAATTACAGCACAAATAAAAAATAACTAGGGTTCAAATGTGTTCATTTTCATCATATTTTTGCTCAAACTCAGGTTTCTGGGTCTCAAAGGGGTTTATGTAACAAAGAACCGATGCCTAATATAGTAGACACTGCACTGTCTTAAACTATTTGTAAAAAAAATTTGTTTTCACTTTTTCAAACTTTAAAGTTAATGCACAATATAGAGAAAGATATTTTATTTTCAACTATAGTTTTTCGCATTTACATTTTGGTACAATGCATAGATTTTTGCTATTAGAAGTTACTTTTCGAAAAGATCATTTTTGGGGGCTGAGGCATCCTAGTGTGTACATCACGAGCATGTTGATAAGAAATTCAAAGGATATATCATGAACAATATAAACGAAGCCGATTCAATCATTATAGAATAAATTCTATGTTATATTTTCATCAATACGGATCAATGCCGCTAGGAGAAGTTTACAATACATGCCTAAATGTGTGATTTATTTATTCAACATGCAAAATGTAGAGTTAATTACGAAAAATATTGTGCAATCAAAGTTTTCATTACTAGTATAGTACCGAGAAACTATACTGGTAAAGCCGCCTAGTCATGTCATTTACCTTAAAAATACATGCTTCATTAAAATATTTTAATCAATTGATGCCATTCCAAACTCCTTAGAGCACTTTTTTTTGCTCTAAGTATCTTTAATTAATCATCAAAATTTTGAAAGTATAATTGGGCGTCATTTTTGAAAATACTGAAATAGTTCGTATATTGTCTTATTGGTTCCTAAAATTATTTTTTTAACTATTCTAATGAATTCATTACAATTCATACAAGAAAACAGATAATGCAGTCCGAAAAAAATAATAAATATCTTTCATTATTTTTAAAAATTATTTTTTAAGATATTTTTTCTCTCTCTTTTCAACTGCATATTCTTTCCGAAAATGGTAATTTTTTTTCCAGCTGAATTTTCTCCAATTATTTTCTCTAAACTTTGTATTGAAAAGAAAAATACAATTACCCTATGAATTGAATTTTTTCGTTAGAGATAAACGAATTCAATTAGGAATATTATTAACAATGTATACAAACGTTTGAAATTCACGATGGAGTTTATTTTCATTTATTTAGTTCTTTATTTTATCTTTGTTTATTGAAACCTTGGTTTTCTTTTATTTTATCTGTTAAAACGCGTCGGGATCGCGCAAAAAAGAACACAACTGCAGCTAACTGCGATATTTATATATATAGATATTAAAAAAACGTAATATACATGTGTCTGTATGTGTTTGATAATAGCATCTTCTTGTGTGTGGCCCTAATGTTTTAGATTTTTTTTTTCAGCGCAAGTGATAAAATATTTTTTGGGGGTGGGGGGGGGGATTAATTAATTTATGCATGTACAGAGATCATTTAAAATAAAATTTAAGAAATTTTGAACCGGTATATTGTAACTAAGATTGTTTTTTTTTTTTTTTTCTTTTGCAAATATGGCTCTTACTTCTTACATGGGACCTTCCCAATAAAACAACATTTAATACTCACATATCCTACCCATCCCCCAATGTTTCCTAAAACATTGTTCTGTCTTGAATTGGATATATGATAGCGAATAAATGATTGAAATTTTAACTCTAATGCAGGCTACAAGTCAATCGAAAATCGATTTGTATGAAACATTCATCACAGATAAAGTTACTATTTCCAATTGATTTTCATTTTAGGTTTTTTCTTGACAGGTTTATGTAGCAAACGGTTTTCATCAATTTCATTTATTTTGAAATGTTTCCTAGGAAGAAAATATTGTTCTATGATTTACACATGCTAAAAAGGTGACTAACATTAAAAAGTTTTGATAGTAGAAATTATTAAGCTTACATATTTGATTTTGTTCCCTAAACATTTTATTTCGAGCAATGCATGTATTAGTGAACACCTTGTTTTGCTTTTTACTATTTGTGAATTAAATGGTGGTTTATGACAAATGGTGATATTTTTCTCTTGACAAAATACACTGCTCGACATTGAAAATGCAACACCAAGAAGGAGTGGTCAGAAATTCATGCAAATTTTACCGTAGACGCACGTCACTGAGTTATGCAAATGATATGAAATGCGCAGCTCTCCGACGCACGTGAAGTAAGATATAAGAGAATGAAGTTGAAAAGTGGGCTATGTTCATGTTGGTTTTTCTGCCAGACTAATTATCGGAGAAATTTGTTTTTTCTCTCGAAGGATACGTGTGATACGAGGAAATGCCACGCCGTCCTCAACGAAGACACTTCCAGCATATAGACGACTTTACTGACTTTTCGGACTGAGAAGGGGAGGTTGGTCCATACGTCAAATTGCAGCTGATACCCATGATGCATGCAAGCACTGTGCATCGGCTGTGTCGGAGATGGTTGGAAAGAGGAAATGTAGCCACATTGAGGGGTGCAGGTGCAGCCAGAGTGACGTCAGACCTCTTGGATCGACGGATTCACCGACAAGCTGTGGCGGACCCGCAAGTCACTTGTACGTCGATTCTGCAGCACGTGCAAGGTACCCTGGATGTTCCTGTGTCGACCAGAACCATTTCCCGTCGACTGGTTGCACGTGGCTTGCAATCACGGCGCCCGCTAAGAAGACTGCCATTGACCTCACAGCACAGACTCCAACGTTTGGAATGGTGCCGGACCAGAGCGACGTGAATGGCAGAATGGCAAACCGTAGTGCTCTCAGATGAATCCCGCTTCTGTTTGTCCAGCGATAGTCATCGCATACGTGTGTGGCGTCGACGTGGAGAAAGATCGAATCCGGCAGTAACTGTGGAACGCCCCACAGCGCGACAACGTGGCATAATGGTTTGGGGCGCTATTGCATACAATTCCGTATCACCTCTAGTTCGTATTCGGGGCATTATGACGGCCCAACGATATGTAGATAATGTACTGCGGCGGGTGGCAATCCCCTACCTTCAGGGTCTGCCAAATGCAATTTTTCAACAGGATAACGCCCGGCCTCACAGTGCTCGAATCAGCCAACATGCTCCACGAGGTGTACAGATGCTTTTCTGGCCACCATACTCTCCTGACTTGTCACCAATCGAACATGTGTGGGACGTGATTGGACGCCGTTTGCAGAACCTGTCACTGCCTCGTTCAGAGGACGAACTGTGGCAAATGGTTGAAAGGGAATGGAGTGCCATCCCTCAGGACACCATCCGCAGGCTTATTGACTCCATGCCTAGACGTGTTTCTTCGTGCATCGCTGTCCGCGGTGGTCCTACTTCTTACTGAGCCGACGCCGTCCTCGCTCTAAATTTTGCTTATTTATTTTGAAATAAATATCACTTATTGTTCCATGCTGTCTCTGTATTTTTACCAAATTTCATCAATTTCTGACCACTCCTTCTTGGTGTTGCATTTTCAATGTCTAGCAGTGTAAATAAATACATAAAAAGTAAGAGTTTTATCTGTCGCCGCTCCGTAACTACTTTAGGTTAAAGGAAAATTAAACAATTTAGGCATATATATTTTTAATTGTGAAGTTATGGTTTGTCAGTTATGGGGTTTCGAAGACCACGTGCACGCCAACCTAAAGGTGCGTACTAGCAAAATAGTTCATTGTAGGATGGAAACTACTTCTCACCTAGTACGTAGAAAAGGAAGCACTTTTACAATACGAAAAAGACAGCAGGTACACTGTTAAAACCACAGGTTGCACAAGGCACCTTTAAGTACCGTGGTGGCCGGATCGGTAAGGCATCGGACTCGTGACCGGAGGGACCCGGATTCCATCACAGCCGATCAAAGATCCACCGTCTTGATTAATGGTGGCTGGGAGACGTTAAACATGTCGTGGTCACAAAATCCTCCAAGTGAAACGATACCTCTGGGGGTGCTGGGCCAAGGGTTTGCTCGACCCTCGGTTCTGGTTCAAAAATAACAGAGCTCTCTTCAGAGCCCTATCCCGGTTAAACCACGAGTTGTGGTTGGTACGGGGGCCCATGGGGTATGTAAAGGAGCAACAATGGAGCCTCTAATCAGTGCAAAAATCTCACGCCACAACATAAAAGCCGTAATTGTTCTAATGCTGGATTAAATTAATTTTTCTGTATTCTTGCGTATAATTTACTTGTATATTTGATGGCTAACTATATTTTATAACCTCGGTTATATCACGCTTTCGGATGTATTGCGCTTTTTCTTTATCCCCTAATAAGCGCTCTATACCCAGGGGTCACTGTACTGTAATTGTATATATTTGCAAAAATTTGGCACACGAATATGAATAGTTAAATTACTATTAAGCTATTACGTATTAAGCTTTTGTTACCGTGGCAGCAGATATATTCTTGTCGGTTGAATCCGCTAAACGATACGAAAAATTACATTTATTTTTAAAAAAAAGTGTAATTAAAAAAATATATATTGCAATTCAGTTAAAGAACATATATTAATGGCGGTCTACTTTAGCATACTAAATAGACACAATTGTAACAACTATTTCTGCATTAATAATCTCTCAAAAAATAGGGAACATGATACAAAAAAGATAAGACGTTTAAATAAAAGGTATTGGTTATTACCTTATTATTCGTTTTTTTTTCTTTCTTTTTCTATCTGCATTGATTAAGTTTAATGATAGAAAAGTAGTGCCACAGTGATACTGAACAATATGTTAGACTTATATTATGTATTTACCCTAGCAGCATCATCTCATCGGCCAATGATCGGCCATTCAACGAAACCCGATGAAATTCTCATCGGCCGATGATCCAATATGTCTCATCGGCCGAGCAGAATCCGAGCAGCAAAATCCAATGAGAATACGATGAGATTTGGAGCAATTTACGAGCAGAACAGTCCCGTGTCGAGGAATTTCATCGGAAAACTTAATCGGAAGGATATCGTTTTCCGATGGAATATAACTCATCTTATTTTCATCGGGAAAGTTGATCGGAAGGATATCGCTTTCCGATGAAAAGTAGCTCATCGAAAACCGTGCTCGTATACTGATCGGAACGATGTCATCGTGCGTTACAGGATCAGTTTACGAGGAGTTTGTTGATCGGCCGAGCAAAATCCGATAAGTTGATGCTACTTGGGTATGTTCTGCAAATTACCGATATAGCTATTACCTCTATGCAATAAATACTTTGGCATTTTTCCGAGTTAACTATCATGATTTAAAAAACAACGAATGCATGATATCAGTTAAACGATACTTCTACTGACAACATTATTTAACTGATTATTATGTGTGGTGAATGAAATAAACTGCTATGCTACAAGATTGTCCATTTAATATTTTAAATTAATTGTTTAAAGTCATCTGTTTAATTTTATTGCCATGTATTTTTGTATTCTGTAAACTAAATTTAATGAGTATAATTTTTGCAATATATTGAAAACTTCTTTTCTTCTTAATGTAACTTATTTTCAGCCGCATTTTCGCTCATTTTTTTAATTTGGAGAAATTCAATTACTAAAGAATATGCAAATTTTTTCAGCACAAAAACGAGTTTCTTGCGAAAGAATTTTTTAGGATATTTTCAGAGGAAAAAAACTGCACGTTGAAATTGAATTTCACAAAAACAGATAAATTAAACAAACTAACATTTTTTTATAAAATAAAGACTAGTTGAAAGGACTAGAATAAAATTTAAAAATGCCTTACTTTAATAGAGTAAACTCTCCTGCATGGAATGTAATAAAAGGAGTTACGATTGTGAATTAAAGTATGATGCAAAATAAAGTTTTTTTTTTCAATCCTGTGTAACTTTATGATGTAGTTGAGTTGGTGCAATAGGAGAAGAAAAAAGACGAAATTTCATTGAAATTACAATAGGAAGTTAATAACCTGAGTGTTATTTTCTCAGCAAATTAATATAAGGTTCATTTTTAGCCTACTTCCTCGTAAACATAAAAGCGTAAAAATGAAGACAAGAATGAGGATTTAACTATCGCACTAAATATAGCTAAAAGCAGAAAATTTCAAATTATAAATGAATTTTTCATTCAAGTATTGAAAAATTCAAATATTAAGTATTAAAGAAGAACTTTGAGATGGAGAAATGTGGTGACTGCTAGTTTGTCTCCCTCCTCTTTCCAAACAACTTCTGACGAAGCAGAAAACCACATATTATTTTTTTTGGTACAAACTTGTTTTTGCTCAATTTAGAACTGTTCAAAAAGTTTTAATAGCATAGTTTATAGGGGAATTTAGGACAAATACAAACTGAACAAAGGATCAGTTTCATTTAAAACAAACAATCTATAACGGAATCCATCAAACGGAATTTTAATTTAATTAATTCAAAACTATTTTTGAGTACGTAAAAATGCAGTCAAAACATAGCGCTAGAGAATGAGTATAATAAGACAAATTGCCTGGCAGCACAAATAAACGTATTTAAAAAGAGAAACTGAAACTCTTAGCAAATGTTGTTACTTGTACTTTTATTTATTTCTAGAGTATTTTAAACTATCTTCACATTAGCCTCCACCAGAGATATTCCCCACAATTTTCTATTTAGGGTCAGATGGGGTAAAATGGATCAACAAAGAGAAATGTTATAATCATGCTTTGACAGCAAAATATATATTGATTCAACCAGTAAATAAAAAGCTCATAATGTCCAAACGTATATTCCTTATGACATATAAAGTGAAATGTCATCTAAAAAAACAGATTATTGATTCTAATAAGTTGTTAAATGTGTTGTCAATCACCTATTTTACCCCTTAGCGTGGGGTAAAATAGGTTACTAAAGGTGTAAAAAAAATCCTACTTTAAATGCTTTAATTTCACGGTTTATTGAACTGTATTTTTTTTTGCTTTCATTTATTACTTAGAAAACAATTCGTAAAACCTTTCTATAAAATAACATTATCTTCTTGATTCACATCAGAGTCACGAACGGGTAGCATTGTTTACAGTGCATCAAACTTACAAATATCATGTCTCTCCTGAAATAGAAAAAAAAAAAAAACGCTCATTGTATTTTTACATTTCATTGCACATTACTATACATTGCGGGAATAAATGATGCCATGAAAATATACTTCTTTGACTTTTTTTCCTTGAGAAACTGAACTACATTTACAGCTTATAAAGGTAGGCTGTTAATGCACTTCGAATAAGTTACACCTTTTTTTCCAAAGAAAAAGGTTTATTCATCATTTATTAATTCATTTATTTTATACATTTATTTTTGTATTTGCATGTCTTTCTCCCAAGCAGTTTTAATCGAATTATTATTTCTTAATTCTTTTTCAGCAATCTTTTGAATGTTTTCAAGTTTGTTAAAATTTCACCAGTTTCTTTCTGCATACGTGTACGTTTCTCTTCTGTGATCTTTCAAAGCTTCTTGTTGACTTTTAGTTGTCGGTGTAGGTGAGAGTGTGTTATTATAGAAGTTTTTATGCATGTATAACATGAGAACTCGTAATTACTCGTCTTGCTCCAATATCGTAGAAACAGCCTCACTTGCTGTTGAGATCTTAGATGATATGATGCCAATTCTTCAAGTGCATTTTTAGAATTCCCTCTATAAATGTTTTTTTTTTCATAATTTGATTGCCCAAGTTGCTATCTTTAGAGAAAACAAGTCACCTTTTCATAACTCCTCAACAACATTTCCTAAAGAAAGTTTATCGAGCAAAAACTGTGCTCTTGATTTTGACTGTGATTTGTTTGTTTGTTTATTTATTTATTTATTACACTATTAAGTTATATATTTACATATCAAAAGAATGATAAATCAAATACATATTTTTCGTCAAGCTTTTAAAAAATAATTTTTGAAAATGTGCTGTACGCAGTAGGTTAAAAAAATAATGTATACTTCTGTTTCAGTTTCTTTAAATAAAAAAAATATATGATGCATACAGTCAAGCTTCTATTACAAAACACTTAATCGCTAATATTTGTAACTTTAAAATATAAGCTGAAGCTTATTTTTCATGTAAAATGACGGCAGTTGAAAATCTATATTTTAAAAAGTGGATGCATGTTTTTTTGTATGTATGTTTGTTCCTTATACAAATCTACAGTTTTCGTCGGATTTTCATCAAACTTGGCACAGAGGTTCCTTGATGCACTAGAATTCCCATAGGCAGGGTTTTGAAATTTAAAAAAAATCCAAAAAGTTCAAAGTTCAATTTTTTTGTCTCAAAATACCCATTTTCTTTCAATTTTGAAGAGATAGAGAAAAATAAATAAGCCTTAAAGCATACAAATTTATGCAATTTAACACATTTAAATACGAGTATTTTCTAACAGAGATTACGATCAACAATGAATTATCAATTTAAGGTTTACCTATTTTATTTTAGCATGAAATAAGTTAAGGACAATTGTAATGAGCTATGTTGCATTAATAAGCACCCGGACAACGCAGGGTAATCAGCTTGTAATACATAAAAATGGCAACGAAGAAAGACAATATTATTTGTACTTTTAAAAAATTGACTTGTTTTATTCTGCGATCCATTTTACCTCACCTCACCCTGTCCAACAGAAATAAAAATTAATATTTTTAATGCTGAAAAATCCAAAACGTTTTGGGTATTACGAATGTATTTTCAGCTGCGTATTTACAGAAGTGGGGAAAAAACCATAAATTGAAAGATAAATATTCTACCTCGTATAATTAAAATAAACTGAAAGCCGATAATAATTGATTAACCAAACTGAAGTGAATCCACATCACAATAACTTTAGTGTGCTTGATAATTGTTATTTTTTTGATATTATGTCATTTATTTATTTTTTTGATATTATGTCATTTATTTATTCTTTTAATATTATTGTAATTATTAGTTTTTGAATTATTTACTTTTTTTTTCTTTGGAAAAAAGTAAATGGAAGTACAATGGACTTTTTAACAACAAAATTGAATGTGCATTTTTTTTTTTTTTTTTGTTAAAAAGAAAAATATATTGAGTTACATTTGATTGTTTTTTTTTAATTTATTTATATTGCAGAAAATATCATCTTTGGTCTTTGCAAAGTAATCACATAAATTTTATTAAAATCATCCATAATTATTTTAGAATAAGAAAATAGCTGAAAGCAGATGCAACTATTGCTAATGTTTTTATTCATATTTTGCTATCCACACAGTAGGTAAACATACTTTTAGAGTATTATAACAGGAACTTTATAGCTCTTGATAACTATAAAGTTGCTGTTATAATACTATATGCCGATCATAAACAATAAACTGCCTATTTATAAATATTAACATTTGATTCATTGCTGTGGTTTAACCGATTCAGACGAGAAAGAAAGGGTGAATGCTTTGACAAAAGACATGGGTTCTTTCACAATTAAGGCATAAAACGGAGTTTTACATAACACTTCATTCATTGTCCCCAAGTCAAAATAACGGAACAATGTCGGGGGACTGCTGAATTGGAACATCGAAACTCTATTAATTTTCAAATGCATATTGTGTATTTGATGTCTTGCATTATGAAAAATGAAATCACTATTTAAAGAAATTATTAATAAGCGTGTCCATGTATTAAATGTTCAGTTTGCGCGACGCATTTTATTAAAAAATAATAATATTATTTTAAGATTTGACTTTTAAAACAGTAAACCAAACATAAAGTTATTCATAGATATGTTTTGTCTTACTACCAAGCTAAATGTAATAGGTTACGAATAAACCTATGCTAGAAGACTTTCATTTCAGAAGTTAGTAAAAAAACAGCTTTTCTTGGCTTATATGATGTGATCCATCTATGATGCTACTGTCTAACAATTTTTAACATGAATAAGACTTCTTCAGAGTCAGAATTTTAATTTTTTCTACCAGTGGTCAAGTAACTGGTTTGAAATATAACCACACTGCGTATAATTGTCTTATAAGTGAAAATAAAATAATGACTTATAGATCATCACAGAAGACAAAAAAAATATTCTGTCATAAAAGATGAATCTAAAGAAATACTTTCTAGTTTATTGAAAAGCAAATTCTCTGTTAAAATTACTTTAAATTGTTAAATTTGTTAACGAACAGAAAATGGCAACGTATTCAATTTTAAATCATAAGACTTTACCTGATCGTCTACAAAAAAGAAATCGCTACAACTCACGCGAAAATTTTAGAACTTAATTTTAAAATTTCTAAAACCGGCTTCAAAGTTTTCACATTTTTTGAAGTTCTCGGAAAAAACACACTTGCTTTTACAAAATGTTGCTTTTACAGCATTCGTCACCACAAGACTTGGTAGCATTACTGAAGCAGTAATGAAACATGGGAAATTCAGTGATCCCAATAAGAAAAGTTGATTTTTAAATGGTTACACAGTAAAAATAGATGTTGTTTTTGCATTACAACACAGCTAATTTTATAGTAACAAACTGTAAAAATTGCTACTTTCACGACAATAAACTGTAAAACTGTTAATTGTACACTAATAAACTGCAAAACTGCTGCTTGACAGTATTAAACTAAAATTGCTAATTTTTGCAGTATAATAGAGCTAATGTAGTAGTAATTAACTGTAAAATTCCTAATTTTACAGCTTATTACTGTGAATTTTAGTTTTAAACTGAAACTTCTGCAGTCAGTATTCTACTGTAAAAACAAGTTTCTTTCTCGCAGTGTCTCTGTACATAAGACAGAAATATAAAAATAAGGAGAGCATTAAATCACACTAGAAATTCTTAGACAGTAAAAAACACTTGGCCAATGCAATTCCATTTTAATAAAAAGTATTACTTGCTGTACAAAACCTCCTGCGGACTCCAAATACATTAGACCCTTGTTTCGTAGATTAAGTTTGATGAAAAACATGGATTCTACTTCTATAAAACCAGTAAAATTTTGAAGATTTCCAGAAAAAGTATTTATGTGATTTTTTTTTTTTTGGTTGATTTAATATGGATAATATGATATTATGTAAATATTTGTCTGGAGATCTTCAAAAGTCAATTGTAGTAAATAGAAGTAAGAACCAAGTTCTTCATAAAGTTTGTGACATAAAATATATATTATCATCTTTCTATCGTATGTTAGATGTTTTGATAAAAACTGATACGTCTGCAACCTTGGAGTTGCCCAGTAAAAGAAATGACTGCTTGATAGTAGTAAATATGAATTCTTAATAATGGTATGAGCTAAAATGATAGACAACGATTGAAAAATATTAAAAACGATGAGTAAAATTAGTTATACAGACAAAATTTATCATCCCAAAGAAGACAACCGACAATTTTAAGAGTTGCTTAAAGTTCTAGTTTGCGAGGAATATAACTTCACATGCACTGAAATAAGTAACAACTTATTTACATATTTAGCCGCAGATTAAAATCCATTTTTCGTCCAGAATAATTCAGTTATTTATGCATGAGAAGTTTGATTTTATTATGTGCTCACGCTAGAGAGATTTTTCTGAGATTATATAAAAGCATTTCGCGCAGTGAATATTTAATATAGATGAGGGTTTGCTGCGAGAGGAGAAAAAGCATTTTGGGTTTGAAAAGAATGAGCTCGTTTTTAATTAAGGTTTTCTATTGCTTTCTTTCTGCGGAACAATTTTCGTTTGTGTGAAGTGCAAAATATGATCTTGCTGAAAGAGAGCTTTTTTTTGCGTATCTACAGAAAGTTATGTGTTATTTTTATTGTTTATATAATTTTCCCTCCCGCCTAAAAAAAATCTTCAACATACTTTTTTTAATGTAATATTTATAGAAAAATGTTTTAAATCGATCTAAGCGAGTACTTTAATTTCGCTCATACTAAAAGTAAGTACATATTATAAAATGCTACGTTTTTCAGCTTACATTTTGTAAAAATTAAACATAATGCTTTTTTTTACTTGAAAAGAGCTCAGTATTTTTCAATTGTGGTTGCATTCTTGAAATAGCCTAAACTTAATTTTTAATAACCTTAACTCGCATGATAATTAAATAAATTTTCGTGTAGCTATACATTTTAGATGTTTTTTGATTAATGCGGGTTGTGTAAAAGGTCTGAAGAGCTTTAAAAATTCATAGGAATGGGGTTTATTGAAAAAAAAAAACTAATACAGCGATTTTTTATCATTTAAATGCAATTAAGCAGTTTCCAATAAACAAAGCAGTTTCGTATTTTAAATTAATGTAAACAGCAATTTTAATATAACCCTAATTCGAATAATAACTAAATTATACTTTGGTACAGCTCTAGCTTTTGATTTGTTT
This sequence comes from Uloborus plumipes, assembly GCA_038373865.1. Classification (NCBI taxonomy): domain Eukaryota; kingdom Metazoa; phylum Arthropoda; class Arachnida; order Araneae; family Uloboridae; genus Uloborus; species Uloborus plumipes. Next base: position 71,046 of record JAXGGA010003632.1, read on the forward strand.
TCGATTTATACTGACTGAGCGATAGTTCGAACAACTTAAAATGTTCATAGATGTAACAATTTGTGTTGCAAAAAATAAATCAATTAATAAATAAATTCAATAAAAATTAAAGTTGTCTCCTTTTTTGATTTAATTTTAAAATCAGCTGAATACTTTTCAATAATGATATTACTTTCAAAATTAAGGTAACCAAAACTGATGTTTTTTAATAACCTGAACTCGAATGAGAACAATTTTTAAGTATCTGTACTTTTTATATTTGAAAGGGCAAGTAGATAAAGGTGAACCGTGACATTTGAATTTCGCCGATTTACACAAATTCAAATTAGTGTGTGTTGAATCGCGTTAACTCACGAACACAATTGAAGGGACAAGTGAATAAAGGTGATATGTGACATTTTCTAAATGTCTAGAAACAGCTTTAAAAAAAAACCTTATCACCTTCATCCATGGTAAAAAGTAGGTTGTAAAAAATTTTCACATATCACCTTTATCCACTTGCCCCTTCATTTGTTTTTTGATTATCACCGGCAGCGGAAAAGTCTCACCTTTAAACATATAACGAATTCACGAAAAAATTAGCCAAAACAAGAAACAGTGTGCAAGTTTAGCACACATAGCTCATTGAATTATAAAAAAAAAGGGCATAACAACTTCCGGCTGCTTTTCGAATAACACAGTATCCTAAATAGAGCTTTATCTTCCGCACCCTTTTTTCCTTTTATTGCTCACTCACAAGTTTTTAAACGCGTCACAATGGCACATTTCTATCAGAGTATCTAAGTGGCGTACATTTATCAGTTTTTTAATTGATTTTTATTGTTTACTTTTGTTATACGATGTGGTTATAAAATATCGTGAGGTGTTTAGAGCCCTATAGCGCGAGAAGTTCCGAATGAACTCTTGTTAAATTCCATGGGCATACGTCACAGAATGTGGGATTTCAAATTCCTGAAAAAAAAATCTAAAAACCACCGCCAGGGGAAATTTTGGTGCTGTAAAATTGTATTACAATCTAATACCTTTAAACGAGCAATTCTTGTATATATATATATATTTATTTTTCGGATCTCGAAAACGGCTCTAACGATTTCGATAAAATTTGGTATTTAGATAGAGTTTTGGTTTCTGAGTTCATCTACGTCGGCGTTTTTTCTGTAAAAACGCGAGTTTTCACAAAAAACTCTTTTTTTTTTTTTGTGCATTCATTGAAAGTTTGAGAAGCTTTTATTTCGCCATTTTCTTTATGATTACTTTCATTGTTGCTGTTTCCGTGGAGACGTTAAATTGTTACTGTTTTTGAAATGTTAAAGCAAGGCTTCACTAGATAACAGGCTGTTTCATTTATTCAAAAGCCATGGAATAAAAGCAGTGGTTATTGTCCACCGACATCTATCGAATTTTATGGTCACTTACATTATATAAAAATCAGATTACTTTTTACTTTTTAAGTGCGATTTCAAAATTGAGTATAAAAGTGTTATAGTTAGTTTTAAAATACTTTCTTTCCTCCTCAAGAGAGTTTAGTAAGATATTTCAGTTAAAAAATCAATAAATATGAAACTCATTCTTAAAATATTAAGTTTCGAAACAAAATTACATCCAATATCTTTAGACGAGCAATTCTTGTAATATATTTCGGATCTCGAAAACGGCTCTAACGATTTTGATAAAATTTTGTACTTAGATATAGTTTTGGTTTTTGAGTTCATCTACATCGGCGTTTTTCTGTAAAAACGCAAATTTTCACAAAAAATCCCGTTTTTCGTGCTTTCATTAAAAGTTTGACGAGCTTTCTTTCGCCATTTTCTTTATGATTACTTTTATTGTTACTGTTTCAACCACGTTTTATTATAACAATGAATTTCATATTTAATCACATCAGCGTAAATTTTAATTTTTATGGCATTTGGCAAAAGAGTTTTGGCAACATGTTAGAATTATTATTGTTTTTGAAATTTAAAAGAGATCGATCAAAATAAAGTTAGAATTGGGTGTGGGCCGCGGTAGTCCGATCGGTAAGTCGTCGGACTCGTAACCGGAGGGTCCCGGATAGAGGAAGCCTAGCCGATCAAAGATCCACCGTCTTCATTAATGGTGGCTTGGGGACGTTAAAATGTTCAGGGTCATAAAATCCTTCAAGTGAGACGATACCTCAGGAGGATGCTGGGCCAAGGGTTTGCTCGGCCCTTGGGCCTGGTTCAAAAATGAACAGAGCGCTCTTCAGGGCCCCATCCCGGTTAAACCACGAGTTGTGGTATGTACGGGGGAACCTTGGAGTGTCAAGTGAAGTGAAAGTGAAAACCAACTGCAACTAAATGCGTACTGGAGAACAGGGACTCTGCATATATTCTCATCAACCCCTAACGCGCCTTCGGCGCCAAATGAAATGAAATTGGGTGTGATTTTATGGTGAGCATGGATTTAATAAGGTTGTGTTTTTTAAAACAAATTTCGGCTGTTTTAAATGCGTAATTGCAACCAAAGGCTTAAAAATGCTTTTCAAGTTGATCTAAATAAGTACTTCGCATTTAAAAAAAAAAAAACACGAGTTTACAAACCTCTTTTTTTTTTTTTTTTTAACCGAGTGGGCTCGGTCCCCAGGTACTGAATATTAAAGGTGCAAAGGTCAACTGAAAAAATATGAATCAATTTTACTTGAAAAAAAAATATTTTTCTTCGAAAATTAGGTTCAATTTGACCACCATTGTAATGTTCAAAGGAAGAACTGCATATTATAAACTATATCTTTTACGACGGCGCGCGTAACGAATCGAGTAAATTATTCACTTTTAACGTTATGCTATCCTTTTAAGTTGCGGTATCGGAAATATGTCTTTGACACACAGCACTTTTTATTTATCCTCACAGGCAAAAGCCGAACACCATTGGTTTCTTTTTCTTCTTTTTTCTTTTTTCTTTTTTTTTTTGAATTAAATTAAAAGTTTACGTTTACACATGTCAGTATTTTTTCTTGATAAATTTGATGCATGCAGCATTTTTTTTTTCAATTTTAATTCTTCTAATTAACAGCAATACGCTTTTAAACCCATGTTGGTTATTGTTGGAACTATTTTATTTTATTTTAGAAATTGAAATTCCACAGTCCATAATATTGGGAGATGTTCGTTAAGCACTTTGTGTGCTTACTGGCTTCACGTTATTTTATGACCACAATGTATATGCATACAACAGAAGATACTCTAGCTTATAGTTGCAAATATGGCACATCGTTCTTATTTTGGCTGAATATTTGTATGTCTGCTTGAAAGTTTTTTTTTTTGTTCTGAGTGTATAAAGTTTATATGGATAAAAAAAAGAAAGAAAAACTTTGTAGTGATTCTATTTCGAGAACTGCATCAGTTGCTAGGAAGTTTCTTACTTGAAAGCTTCTTCCACGCCACCACCAAAGATGACCGCCTTAGATGCGGTAGAAGTGTTTAGAGATTTTACACTCGGACCATGGCATAACAGCCAGTATATTTAAATGTTGTGAATCAGCATGATTCAAGAGCTACCCAACTGCTGTGTTAGCGAGATCGGTAAAAGGCGTCGGACTCGTAACCGGAGGGTCCCGGGCTCGATCCTAGCCGATGAAAGATCCACCGTCGTTACTAATGGTGACTGGGCAACGTAAAATAAGGGTCGTGGTCACTAAGTCCTCCAAGTGAAACGGTACCTTTGGGGGTGCTAGACCAGGGGTTTGCTCGACCCTTGATCTGGATAAAAGAAAAGAACGCTCTGAGCAAAATCGGACTTTCACCTAAAATGGTGCTTGTTTAAACGGAAGCCTTACTTGCACATTAAATCGGGTAGATATGTCTATTTAAGCACAGGTGCCCGAGTGGTTTCAGAAACAACAACAGAGCTACCCAAGTTGAATGTTAACCTCATAAGTACCGAAATATAAAAGCAAACTTTTTGCGTCCTTTTTGGGTCGACGCATCCCACAAATAGCATCTATAATCCCTTACTGATTGGTAACATTAAGTGTCGGTATAGTTAAAGGTTACCATCTAAGTTTTACCACTAATACTCAGTAGGATTCACGTCCGATAAACTAGCTTAATTACTGAATTTTTTATGTAAATTTTCTACACTGGAATTTTTCCATTCGAATGTCGGTAAATTTGAATTTTTTTCACATTTCAACGCGAACTAAGGACCTCACTTTGTCTTGCAACAGGGCATCGACAACGCAATCGCAATTTCAATGAATTGGGCTTTATATGAGTGGGCAACTGATGATTTTTTTTCAAATGAGTTTCAAGGTAAGCGAAAATGATTGTCAATTTCTACGTAAAAATCGCTTCATTTAAGATACTTACAATCTGATGCAAAAATATTGAGCAGAATCTAATTAGTTTAAGAGAAGAAAAATTAGGGTAATAGAAATTAAAAGATGCATAGTCATCTTATAACTAGTTCTCACAATTTTCCAAAATTAAATTAAATTCCGAATTATAATAAAGATTTGCAAACCGTCTTCTCAAATTATGTACTTACCTCTTACTTTTCTAAAATGCCATGACTCCGGGGAATAAATTTTCAAAAGCTCCATTTATACTTTTGAATTCTGTGATCTCATGTTTACATATTGCATTTGGAATAAATGTTTGTTTCGCATATTATATAACATATAATCATATCTTTTTAAATTATCTAAACATACATTATGAAAGCATTTTCTTTTAAATTTAAATATGAAGCTGTTGCTTCAGGGAAATGTCATGCATTCAAATTCTATGAACTTTAACTCGTCTTTAATATAACTTCCACAATATACATATGGATAGAAGTAAAATAATCGAAACATATATGAATTTTGTATTTTCTCTTGCGGATAGCACATTTTTCTACGAAGTGGTGAATAAAGTAAAAGTTTTAACATATTTCTACTATAGCATCAACTAAAAGAAATATAGATATCCGACATTAGCAAGATTAAACAAGCGAGAAGCTGAAACCGCTACTTTGAATTATTTTTCGTTAGATTAACATTATTTAGACATTGTGTTGCTCTCAGATAACAAATACACTTCGCATTACTAAATCGATCTTTTGTTTATTATTTTTTTCATTAATTAAAATAATTTTCCATTAGCGATAATAACTTTCAAGTACTAGAAATTAGAAAAATTAGCACCTTTTTCTCAATATACCATACCAGAAAATCTCAAAGCAAATTGAAAAATTCACACACTAAGTTTCTGCAGCTAAATAAATCTTTCTAAAATCATAAACGTGTGTTTCAGAACCAGTGGTTCTACATAATTAATTTTGATATAGCTTTTCAAATCAACTGGGCTTTTTTTTCTCTCTCAAAAGATTATCAATAGAATGCTCTAGCTAATAGATTTTCTCTCTTTTATTTTAAGTAGTGTGGCCAGTTAAAAGAACAGTAAGCTCAACAATAAATGAGTACTTTTAGGAATCAACATCATATTTCCAATCGAGTGTCAAAATTCTCAGATATATTTTTTAAAAGCGTGTAATAACATATATTTCAATTCGGAATATGATTTCATAAAAATTACCGAAAACAGAACATTAAATAAGTCAAAAAAAAGGAGTGAAAAACGGGGTATTGTACTCTACCTCAGAAGAAGCATTTTTATGTTGTTAATATTAACAAAAAATGGAAAATGACAACCCATACATTTCATAATGTGGAGTAACACACTGTTGTGCAAAATTGATCAGTGCTAAAAAAATTATTAACTAACATAGATATTAGATGCCCAGCCTGTTTCGTTTGTATCCCTTTCTTTTTTTTCTATGCCCGAATAATGGAATAGAATCCATCACTCCAATACTTGTTCACTTCTCTGTATTGTTCCAGCTTTGGGTGATGTAAAAGACATTTTTTAGATCAGCATGCCGATTCAGTAGGGGAACTCTTGTAACTATTAAAACGTTAAATACATGCTACGGCTGCTGCTGAAAAACATCCATGTATTCCCAATTAAAGCAAGAACGGATATTATTTTATCATTGAGATAATATTGTGATAAGTAAAACATTTAAGACACTGTTTCACTCAGTTCTAAGCTTTTTTTTTCTTTTTAAAAGAAACAAAAAGTAACCGGTCGAAAATTGTAGAGTATGCTTTATGTGACTCAGAAGAGTATTTTTATCAAAGCAATTTTCGAATTCAAGGAAAAAAAAACAACCCCCGTAGCAGCTGAAAATCTTAATTATCACTGTTTTACAGTATCCGCCATGGAATATAATCATTCACGGAATCCATCGTTTATGTCAAGGTTGTCTCACAACCGTATGTTCAAACAGCAGGCCAGTGTAGCTGACTCTTTAAAGATGTTTATTGATTCCGACATTCTGTAGTATTTTTTTTACATAATTACGGGTATAATATTGCACATGTAATATATATGTATCTGTACTTTAAAATTTGATCTGGTTGTAACAACTTTAAATGCACATTTTTATTTTATCTTTTTGATTTTTATTGCCTGACACTCCATTTCCTTTCGTTTCTTTTTTTGTTTTGTTCAAATTAACAATAAGGTAGTAAGTACAGGGTTACTGCAAATGTGTAAATGATTCAATCGTATTCACGAAAACCTTTTCATCCAAAGGTAAAATACGTATAATAAACGATGAGGAGAATATGGAAATAAAGATAAACTCCTCAAGATTTGGAAATGTGTTAACTAGGTGATAATTCAAGTGTTATATTGTTAAACGGTAACAACGCACGAAATCTTTTTTTTTTTTTTTCATTTGCATTTCAAAAGGACCCTCATGTATTACTGCAGGGCTTTGAGAGCGTATTAATGACCTTGCTTAAGTACCGAGGACAGCCTCCATGTGACAGTGATTACAAACCAGGAGATTACCAGCACGACACTGGGCGTTACCAGAATTTAATGCATACGCAAGAAAAGAACCAATTTTCTTGTTCGTTTACTATTTTAAAAATTCCTACAAAAAACACTTGGTGTAGTTCCAAATTGCAATGAGTTTATAAATTTACCTATGATTGTTGTTCGAAGGCTATACTACATTTGTAGTAGCAATGTATGTTACGATGGTTTCTGTCAGTAAAATAATTCTTAAAATTCCCCACCCCTATAACACTCATAATCATTTCAGCGAGTTTTGTAGTTAAATTCATTTAAAATGCAGAGCTATAATGAGCTTATTTTAGATTTAGACAACAGAAATAGGTCTTTATTTTTCTTTCACATAATTGTCTTTATTATGCATGAAGAATTTGCATTTCAAAAGCTGAGTTTTCTAAGCACATCCTAAATGTTTCTGTCATTAAAGGTTTTTTTTCAGAATCAAATATTTATATCTCAACATAAAAAATATATTTTGCAGTGTTTTGTTTTTTAGTGATCAGCGATTTTGACATACATAAATATGTTTAAATCATTCATTTCAGTATAGAATTTCCCAACATTTCTTAAACATATTTATGATTTTCAGATTTTCCCCTTTTATATTCATTAAGTCAGACAAGTCAAGATACCTGGAAACTAAAAAAAATGTTTATCATAAGTAGAAATACATTTGGGAAATATTGAATTTTGATGATTCACTTTGTAGTTGCGTTTTTCTTATTCAAATCCTAAATCAAAAATAAATAACATCAAATTCATACTAATATACATTTTAAAGATTGCAATAGCTTTGTTTTTAATATATGTCAAAACATGTTTCATGTAATAAACATGAATTATTAACATTGCTAACATATTGTGTCAGAAACTGTTAATTATTGTAATTTTTAAAATCATTTTCTATTTCATTATGTTTTTGTCAGATAATATAATCATCATAATTAATGCTAAGAGAACAATTATATATTTGATATTTTTTAAATCGTAGAACACATCGTTGAACTGGTTTCTTATTTTATAAAATGCGCAGGTTTTTAGCAAGATGTGAAGCTGGAATTTGACATTAAAGTAGGGAAAATTTGATCTCCGCCAACCCCATTGCTTCGTCGCTTTTCTCAAATCGTCGCGTCATCTTTGCCTCAGAGGTTGACTGAATTTCAAGGTGGTCTTCTTCGTTTTTACCAATTCAAATAATTAGTTTTTCTGAAGAAAGTTGGTGAGTGGCATCAGTGAAAATGAAGTTAATTAAACTCTGACTGTAGGAGGATTACGGGCCTTTTTTCAAACTTCTCCGACCTGAGTGGAACAAAAATGTTTTTCTTCAGAGCTGTTCTTTCTCTGTAACAGTTTGCCATTTCTCCCTTTAAATGATGGCTCATTGTGCCTGCATGAGTGCAATACAACGGTCATCTTTATTAACCGACCCTATCTCTGTACTGATCCCCGCTGTGTAAGCCGGCGCGTTGCCTTTTGCTCCAATGCAATGAGGATTAACTTGGGCGGTTGTTGGAGGTTCTCATAAGAGTGACTTCGTTTGGGTCTCACATTTCCAGATTTCCTCTCGTGCTTTACGATTGATATTTCCGCCAGCCAGCGATCACTACAGTCTGTTACTGATGTGTGGGCGATCATCCATTAGATAAAATCAAATTTTTCGTTACTACGAAGAGGTGATGATGAAGGAATCGTGGATCTTTTATAGGATTATTATCAACGTTGCTCACCTGCCTCGCCATCCAGATTGCCTGTAGTGGTCTATTAATCCGTCGTATGTCGCCCGTTTTTCCGGTCATATTTTTATTAGCAATGAGCTTTGGTTGCGAGAACTGTGTCTTTTAGAAAGAAATGAGTGATCTCAAAGTGTGATTTTTGATGTATTTTGGATCGTTTTTGTAATTACCATGAGTCACCTGCCATTAAATGCCTTCAAGACCAACTGTACGTTGTTGTTTTTAAATTCGTGTAATTATGTCTCCATTGCAGTATAGGACCGAGGTTTTCTTTACAGAGTGATCTTTGATTTCATGTTTAATATTCTCTTTTAAGATGTTTTGTTTATACACCGTATTCTCAATTTTCCTGGGATGCTTACCCCTTTATCATGACCAAAGTCGCTAAAATTGTTACGATATTGTAGTTTGTTGACTATGGTTCCCCAGGTGCTGTTTGTACTGATATCTGATTCCTCTAAATTAGATTTCAGCAGGTTTATTTTTCATTTTGATTTTTTCTTTGTACAATTAATACACAGCACAATGCCTTTAAATTTAACTTTTAACTACCACTATATACCACAATACATCTTCTAAATGAGATCGCAATAATTTAAGCATTTTTAAAGTCAATAACTGATCCTTCATTATTGGTTTAGTCATTTATATAAAGTCTAATGGGGTAAAGTGATCATAATTTTTTATTAGGTATACAATACATGTAACAACTTCTTTAAAGTTAAAAAAAATATATTGTTAGCTTGAATTGCATTAAAAATTATATAAATAACACACACACGCACGCACGTACAATGCATTAAATTTTAGAAAGAAAAAAAATACATTATGATAATTCATTTTTCATATATACACTGAAGTGACAAAAGTCATGGGATACCTCTTAATATCGTGTCGGCCCTCCTTTTGCCCGGCGAAGTGCAACAACTCGACGTGGCATGGACTCAACAAGTCGTTGGAAGTCTTCTGCAGGAATATTGAGCCATGCTGTCTCGATAGACGTCCATAATTGTGAAAGCGTTGATGGGGCAGGATTTTGGGCACGAACAGACCTCTCGATGGTGTCCCATAAATGCTCAATGGGATTCATGTCGGGCGATCTAGGTGGCCAAATCATTCGTTGGAATTGTCCAGAATTTTCTTCAAACCAATTGCGAACAGTTGTGGCCCGGTGACATGGCGCATTGTCATCCATAAAAATCCCATCGTTGTTTGGGTACATGAAGTCCATGAATGGCTGCAAGTGATCTCCAAGTAGCTGCACATAAGCATTTCCAGTCAATGTTCGGTCCAGTCGCACTAGAGGACCAAGTCCATGCCATGAAAAAACAGCCCACACCATTACGGAGCCACCACCAGCTTGAACAGTGCCTTGCTGACAGTTTGGGTCCATGGCTTCGTGGGGTCTGCGCCACACTCGAACCCTACCATCGGCTCTTACCAGCTGAAATCGTGACTCATCGGACCAGGCCACGGTTTTCCATTCATCTAGGGACCAACCGATATGCTCACGTGCCCACGAAAGTCGCTGCAAGCGATGTCGTTCTGTCAGTAAAGGCACTCGAGTCGGTCTTCTGCTGGAATAGCCCAAGAAATCCAAATTTCTCCGCACAGTTCTAGCAGACACGTCCATTGTACGTCCCACATTGATTTCTACGGTGATTTGACGCAGTGTTGCTTGTCTGTTAGAATTTACGACTCTTTGCAGACGTCGCCGGTCTCGATCTTTAAGTGCAGGCGGTCGACCACTGCGCTGTCCATGGTGGGATGTTATGCCTGAAATTTCATACTCTCGGCACACTCTTGACACAGTGGATCTGGGAATGTTGAATTCTCTAACGATTTCCGAAATGGCATGACCCATGCGTCTAGCTCCAACTAACATTCCGCGTTCAAAGTCTGTTAATTCACGTCGTGCGGTCATCATCACGTTAAAACCTCTTCACATGAATAACTTGAACAGAAATGAAAGCTCTGTAAAAGCACTGCGCATTTATACCTGTTCTATGCGATGCTACTGCCATCTGAAAATTTGCATATTGCTATCCCATGACTTTTGTCACTTCAGTGTATTTACGACGAAATTACCCATTGGGGGTTTAAAAAAGTAAGTAGTGCATGGGATCAGTTTATCGTAGCTAAAGTAGATATAAAATCATTCTAAATAGCTATAACATTAATCCCTTAACGATGTTTTTATTTTCAAAAATATAAATATAAAATCAGTCTTGCTTTTTATTCAAGGAAATATAGTATCAAACAGTACACATTAATATTAGATCTTTGGATTTTTTAAGAAACATATTATATACGATGGGAACGTGACATATGAAACGAAAAATTAGCTCGGGACTTTTACAGGAGCGAGTAGAAAAAATCTTAAATTCTTTGACTTATTGATTTCATTGATGTGCCTTAAAAACTTCAGTTATTTGAGTTCTTGTGTTTTGAATCAGGGCTGCGGAGTTGGAGGAAAAATGGCCGACTCCGCCTCCGACTCTGGGATTTTAAAACTTCCGACTCCGACTCCCGACTCCTGCTTTTTTTCGTTATTTATTTATTTTTACCCAAATGTGAAGAGGGAAAAACCCTAAACAAAGGTTGAAATATTAAGTCCATTTTTAAAAGTTTCATTTTTATTTATTTTCGTAGCCAGGACTCACTTTAGGGGGGGTAGCAAGCTGGGGTATCCCAGTTGGAGGTCATGGAAGGTTATTGTGACCTCTCAAAAAGTACAATTTCTCAAGAATTCTCGCAGGTAATTTCATCACATTCAATTATCGGAGGACCTCCAAAAAGTCCATTTTCTCCAAAGCAAAAGACAAGTGCCGCTCTTGTGATTTGACTCCGTACAAAACTAATCCTTTTCTTGTTAAAAGGCAAGACTTTATTTTAACTCATTGCATTTTTGCTGTAAATATTTTTATTCACTTGCATAAGCCCAAACATAGCAATTCGTTTCACAAAGCAGACTCGACATTTTGAAGCCTTTTTTAATGATCCTAGATGCTTAGGATTTGGATATTGGACGCTGAAAAATTGCATCTGTTAGCTTCAAAGATATGTTTTAACCTCCATAAACTTTCATCTAAATCGGAGGTGGTCAGAGTCGGAGTCGACATGTTTTTCAGCGACTCCGACCCCGACTCCTTTGGTTCAAAATCAGTCCGACTGGGACTCTTAGACTCCGACTCCGACTCCGCAGCCCTAGTTTTGATGTGCACGCACCGACTGTCGTAGAAGGACTGCCAGGGTCTTTTCATAAATCGGCAGTCGGAGTCGGTGTCCAAATTTATTCATGACACCTGAACATTACAGATAATAAAAACAGTACAAGACAAATAACAGGGTACAATACAAAGACAACAAGAGAAATGACTTACAAAATACAGAGACACGATAAAGATGACAAAACGAAACAAACAGATTAATAAAAAGAAATATAAAGTCAAATAAAATAACATGGGCTACACGTGGTGGACGGCTTGTGTTTTGATGTTAAATGTTTACAGATGATGCTTAGTTAAGTAGTAGAGCTACCGCCTCTAAGCCATGGTAAAGCAGAACTACATACAATACACCTCCAGCTCGGTAATACCATCAAGCAGTTTCGTTCTTTTTAGAACTTATCAGTCTCGAATATGTAGCAACCAAGTCGGAAGCAGAAAGCATCTTATAAAAGTTAAGAGGGCCAAACAAACTGGTAGCAAATGCAAAATTAACACACCAGCAAGAGACCGCATCAATATTATGTTTCAACTCGTAAATTGAAGGCAAAGCATGGGTATTGGGCAATAAGCAGTATGTTACCGCCCATAAACAAAAGCTAAGGCAGAACTACTTACAATAACCCCCGGCTTGGTTATATCACTTAGAAACTGCAGTTTCATTCACATCAAGAACGTCTCTGAATGGTATAACTGAGCTTGTGGTGTATTATACGTAACTATTCTAAGCATAAACGAGATTTAAACCACTCGTAATAGTTAAGTAAATATATTCCTAGTACTAAGTCACTTCTTTCAAAACGTACAGCATGACATACTCCTGAAAAGTACAAACTCATCTTCTTAAAGTAAAATCATTACTCAACCTTCCGTTTCTCATGAAAACATTCTAAAGATATCGTCTACTATTTCCAAAATGCATTCAGAACAATTCTTTATCTTGTCATGTTTAGAAAGCTTTTGTTCCTGTTGCTGTTTTTTCGAGTTAAGAATTTCTCGTTTGTTGCTCCATCACATTTAGCCACTGAGAATCACTTTTTACGAGAACGGAAAAGAAATGAAAAAAAAAGATAAATGGGATTATTTTCTTTAGAAGAACTAGATATTATTTTACTCGGTTCTTTCTTGCGAGGCTTCATGTTTAGAGTGATTAATGTTTTTCTCGTTTTGAAGTATGAAATATGATTTTTTGAATGTCGTTTTATGCATCCTAACTTATGAGATAATATTTTTCTCATGTTGCAAGTAATTGAAGTAATGTTAGCGCAAATAAATTCATTTCTTTTGTAATTCAGCTTAAATTTCTTCAAAAATAACGTCAAATACTCATTTAATGGAATTATATGAGTTACATTTTTAAGAAGCGATATATTTGTGGTAACTATGGCAGTTAAAAAAAAAGGTAGATATGCTTATAGTTGAATTTCTAAAGGATATTCTGAATGCTGCCCCGTTTTTTATTTAATTTATTATTTATTCATTTGGTTGTTTTTTTTTCTGGAGGGGGGGGGGAGGGAGCGGTTACGCAAAGCATTTTAAAGAACGATGGCACAAATGTTTTTTTTTTTTTGAACCTCCAGATTATCATTTTCATAATAAAATGCAATGTGGCAATGTACAAATGTGGTTTGGGTCCGAAAGTTAGAGTTTTTTGACACTTTAAGAGTACTTCAGATTTTCAATGGTACATGAATTCTGACACCTAGGGTCGATTAGTAAAATTTTCCCTTTCAATTTGAAATTCAAAAATAACCTATTTGTTTCTCTGATACTGTCACTACAGTCTATAAGGATTGTAAAAGAACAAAGGAAAACAATAACGGTGTCGACGAGAAAAGCAGCTTTCTTTTTTTAATTAGCAGCATCGTAGCATCATTCCTATAGCAGAATTTAAAGCCTAGTATTTCAACAAGATATTTTTTGCCTGTTTAATTCTCTGAATCGATAAATACTTATTATTTTTCCCATAATATTTAAATACAGAATAATTATTTAATGCCTTTATACTTTTCTGCAGTCCCAATAGACTTAGAGGGTGACAGTCATAAAATGTTATTTTATTTGACTAAAAAAATAAAACATATTAGGTGGGTACCCCAAATAAGGCCATGTAGATGAACAATTCAATCTACAATTTCTTGCGGTTGTATAATAAAAAAATCGCAAGACCGTGACTTGATAGTTATCAGAAAGTCTAAATGACAATAAAACGTAATCAAGATGGAATATTTAATCATCAGACGACAGTACAAGTAAAAAAGAGAGCAATGAAGACCACCGATATATATTTATAATAACAGTAAGTTATTTATCATGGCTCCTTGTACTTTACTAGAAGAATACAAACTGATCTTCATGCCTGATTCATGTAGTTGACGAATTTATGAAGAAAAAACATCGCTAGGCACCGTCGTTTTCGCCTGTGAGTCGACGATGATTGAAAAAGTTTCTGCAACCAAAATGACTATGGTTGGCATCATTAGGATTCAGGTATTCTTACCAAGACACCGAAGGATGACGAGGATGATATGATCGTGTACTGCATTAAAATAATCTTGTACTGCATGTGCTGCACCACATGTGTGCACGAAATATGTGTAGGAGCGATCAAAAATCAAAACCTCAAAGCACCTACCTCAAAAACTTAACTTTCCTCTTACAAACATCAGTTCATTTATTTTTATACCATGCATCAACTATTAAGGCTTCTAAAAACTGCTCCTTAAGTTATGCGTTATAATTTATTAGACAAACAGGTAATGCGGTGCTCTTTTTAAAAAAATGTTCAGAGCCTTTCATTTTTATGATATGTTACTTTATTTTAGTCATTTTAACACCAACAAACATAACTCAAGTATATCATCCTTTTCTTTGGGCGTTGTAAAAAGCTTACTGGGTGCGGTTGCTCTCGTACCTGTCTAGAAAAAGAAAATTTCACCTGAATATAAATTAGTTTTCTAAATATGTCAGGTAAAATTAAGTTAAATATTCATGGGGGCACGAGCATTAAAATACTAAGAGCAGCGATTAAATGTTTTTAATACTGCTTTCATTCATGAAGTTTAAATTTAAGCATTATAAACAGCTCCCAGATCGGTACCAAAAATAATGCCCCATAAAGAACTACCCCCCCCCCCCCCGTTTTCCTAAACTGTTATTCAACTAAGTTTTTTTTATGCGTTCTGTATACCGGAATTTAAATATATAGTCAATTTTATTTAAATTGTAAGCCGATCCGAGCCAAAATTGACAAAAGGACGCAGTTGCCAATTCTAGCCAACCAATAATAACTGCACAACACATTTACTCTCAAAAGCAAATTTTATTTTACTGCAGAAAAAAAAATAACTTGAAAATTATTTTTATACCATAAAATAAAATGCTTTCAAGAATAAATATATATACATTTTTTTTTTCAAAATAAGTAATACTATTATGCATGTTTTAAAGTTGTAGCAATTGATAGAGACTCTCCACCATCTTTGATTTATTCAATTTTTAAAACAATTGTAACAATACCCAAACGAATAGTGTTAAAAAAACTTACATTACAAATAATTTGGTTATTTTGCCATTTTTCCATTATTTTGTTCTAAATATTACAATATTTTAAACGTTTTGTTCAGGTAACGCATCAGGCCCGCCATTTCGAATTTTTCCATGGGGGAGGGGGCAAAGGGTGTATATACAATGTAAATTTACCAAAAAATAGCAAAAACTACGCAGACTTGCATGTAAATACATTGATTTCCCAAAGTAAGGTTTGGGGGAATTTACCTCCCTAAACCCCGAAATCAGGGACCTGCAATGCATTCAAAATTTCGAGCTAAAATGATTACTTTTCCCCGTGGCCTTGCTAAAGAGTTAAAAGTTTTGGATGGCAACAAAAGTTAGGATATGAAAAAAAAAGTTGTATTTAAAAGTTTGATAAGCGAAGAATATATGTGCTATAAGGAAAGAAAAAAAACACTAGAAAGAAATCGTGGTAGTACCCATTGTTTATTTCTAATATTTAGTACAAAAGAAGTTTATATAAAAAGTAAAGGAAGGTGTGAGTAATAAACGACGTGTCACTTTTCAGAGCTGAACTCATCATTCTCCCACCATAGACCTGCCAGTTATTCGTCTATTTACTACCCATTGTACGCTTACTTTGGTTTGTCTGCTTTTATTTAGTCAATTATTTTTACCTTTAGAGAAAAATTCATGTACCAAAATCTTGCAAATAACGTATAGTGCATTTTTACATAGAAATATTTTTACATATACACTACAAAAAATGAACTGTTGTTTTTACAGTATAATACTGGAAGCAAGTTTACAGTTTCTTACTGCAAAGTCAGCAATTTTACAGCTTATAGCCGTAAAATTTAGTTGTATTATACTGTAAAAACAGCAGTATAATACTGACAGCAGAGGTTCCAGTTTAAAACTGTAAAATTCACGCTTGTAAACTATAAAAATAGCAATTTTTCAGTATATCACTGTAAAATTAGCAATTTTACAGTCTAGTTGTGTAAAAGTAGAAAATTTACAGTTTAGTATTACTGTAAAACTAGCAATGTTTATAGTTTATTACTATAAAATTAGCTGTATTGTACTGTAAAAACAACATTATGTTTTTACAGTTTATGCAATAGACAGTATCAAGTGTAGTTAAAAAATCAAACGCTTAAAAAAAATAGAGAGAAATAATAACGACGTAAATGTATGTAACCGTAAAGAAGATGATGATTTCTTTTCAAACATTTAATGCAGGCCAAATGCTCTTGAATTGCACAATGAGTGAACAATGAATTTTGATTGTAGATTTACATAAGAACACTCCAAACTTCCAGTACAACAGTTGGGAACAGGTTTAAAACACTAACATTCAGAACAAAGCATCTCAGTTGAAAGAAAGTGCACTAAAATATGTTTCGAAAGCCGTTAAAAAACATAAATAAATAAAAATGGGTTCAGCTGTGTTCTGGAAAATACTCCGATTCAGTGTCGTTACAACTACCGTGTTTAAAATGTGTCCGTTAACTGTTTTTTAAGATTTGCAATGCATAAAAGTAACCATTAAAGTGTTCATGTGATAAATTTAGTTTACCTCATGTGTAAATTGAGAGTATCACAAGCAATGTGTTTTCTTCTACTAGCGTGCTGATTATATTTGACTTGATTTCACATGTTTGTTGGATGGATATGACTACGGATAGATATAATTTTGAACGCTTCATGAGTTTCTAAAACGCCTACAAAATACGAATTTGAAGTTTATATCTGACTTATGTTTTTGTGTTACTTCATGAAGTATAGTGGACAAGCAGCGACTTCTTTTAAAAGAAATGATTTAAAAAAAAACAAATAAAATAAAATAAACGGAATTTTGCATTGTTGTTGATTTCCGGTTTTACCACCATGGGAACAATTTTTCAGTGTTTTTCGGGGGGGGGGGGGAGTTTGCTGTAATAATGAAGTATACGGTCCACCCTTTGCATTTGGGTGTTTTTTATTAAAAATTTTATACTTTTTGACCTTTGTTTTTAGACCAGGTAGTGACCGACACATAAATAACTATCTTAAAAAAAAATAGTTTTCTTGCATTCAGCTAAACTTTTATTTTACCAGTGCAGCACAAAAATTTAATTAATACGTTTTCAACTAATACAAAATACATTTTATTACTAGATTAAGCGAATGTTTTCTCACCAAAGGAATTACAGTAGAGCCCGCTTATTAGAATATCGGTTAAAAGAATATCCCTCTTAATTTAATATATTTTTAATGTACTAAACCACTATAATGCATTATTTTGACCCCGGATAATGGAATATCCCGCTTATTAGAATATTTTTCGTGGCAAACTAGCTATTCCATTAAGCGAGCTCGACTGTAGCTTCTTTTGCATTTGGAAACGGTTCAAAGAAATATGATTGTAAAAAATACTTCCTCAGTTTTTTAAATCTACTGCCAAATGCTCAAATGCGTTGTTCACAGCTCAAAACCTACATAATTTGGTAAATTAACTGTCAAAGTATATTAGAAATGCGGATATTCAATCTTCTAACCATGACCTTTTAGTTAGTGTGTTACTGCAAAAATAAATAAATAAATCATACTCATTTCATATTCCAATTTCTGTTAATTAGAATTTAGCAAAGGACATACGCGAAAACCATGCATAGTTTATATTTTCAAGCTTTAAGTAAAAAAATGTAGGAAGAAACGTAACCTAAAAGTTCTTTTAAAAAAAGTATCCTGTACAACAACAAATTGCGTGACTTTTTTTTTCTTGTTTTTTAGCATTTAGGAGTTCTTGTAAACTCTCTAACACAAAAAAGAAAAGAAAAAAAGAAACAGCAAGCATTCATCCAAGTATTTGTTTCGACATGTGAGAGGTGTTAAACTATTCATGCCCAAAAGAATAATGACCAACAAAGCATATGCTTGATGTACATAAATAAACCCCATTTCAAAAGCAAAACAAATCCAGTAAGCATCCAGAGTTTATTCCTAATCTTTAGAACAATATACAAAATAGAAGGAAAAGCATGTGTAAAATAAATGACGCGTCACTTTTTAAAGCTGTAGTCATCACTCTTCCATCGTGGCAGTGCTGCAGTTTCATCAGTCTCCTTTCGATTTCGAGCCCATTTTTTTGGTATCTGAAAAAAAAAGAATATTGATGCTAGAATGCACGGAAATGACATGGAGTACAGACGTAAATGATTTCGGTCTTTTTATATGTCTTGATTTCTGTTGCATGAAAATGCTGTGCAAATATTTTGGGTTTGTTGCGGGAAAAACAGAAATGAGCCTGAAGGGAAAAAATGTGTAAGTGTAATATATATTGTGTGATTTCAAATTGATGCATAATATTAAAACGTATAACTCATATTGCTTTAATAGCATAAAGATCCCATATTAAGCTAATTTTTTAAGTAAATTAAATACTTTTAAAAAATGCTTCTGTAATACCTTGTGACAAAACGTAAAACGTTACTACGATAAAAGCGCAAAACCAAATGGTTGTGCTTCGAAAAAGTAGTTTTTATATAAATACCTATGAAATTTAAAATTAAATTCATAGCATTTTGTATTTTTTCAAACTCAATGCAATATTACAAATTTACTTATAACGTTTGATTTCCAGTTTTTAATGTGTTTCCTTGTTTTGTCTTAGCTTATATTTTTTTCTTATGCATTGTTAGGTACGTATATTTACAAGGAAATTATTTGAATTAATTTATTTAAATCATGTGGGATTTCCTTGCGTGTATAACGTTTAAGTTAAATAGAAAAGTTTCACATGCACTAAGTAGAAACGATTTTAATTAAAATGGTTGTTACTTTAACCGCAAAAAAAAGTTAAGAAAGCTGGAAATTAGGGCGTCAGGCTTTAAAGCTGCAGTCATCACTGTTTCTTCGTAGCAGTGAGGCAGTTTCATCAGTCTCCTTTCAAATGTGAGCTCATTTTCTTTGGTATTTGAAAAAATAATACTGATGCTAGAATGCACGGAAATGATATGGAGCACAGACGTGGATGATTTTGGTATTTTTATAACTCTGATTGAGTTATAAAAAGATTTCTCTCTTGATTTCTGTTGCATGAAAATATGAAAATACTGTGAAACAAATTTTTCGGTAGCTGCGAGAAAAACAAAAGTGAACCATAAGGGAAAAATTGTGTAAGTGTAAATATCCATGGCATGCTTTTAAATTGTTGCGTGATTAAAAAGAAAAAAAAAAGAAAGAAAATAAGCACATACAATATTGCTTTAATATCATATAAAGCACGTTAAACTAAAATGATTTAAAGTAAACTATTTTTATAGTTCTGGCATTTAAATTAGTTTTTGTGAATTAATAACTTAAAAGAAGAATACCGCTCTAGTTACATGTTTAAAAACTTAAAACACCGTTAAGATAAAAGCGCAAAACCTATTGGTTGTGTTTCTAACAAGTTCTTTTTAGATAAATACATGCGAAATTTAAAATTAAGCTTATTTCATTTTGTATTTTTTCAACCTCAACTCAATTTTTAAAAGTATTCATAAACATGTTTTTCTTAAACTTTTTTTTTTAATTTTTACTCGTTTTGTCTTCTTCTACAGAGTTTTATGTTTTTCTATGGATTTTATAAGTTGTTCGCTAACAAGAAAATTATTTAAATTAATATATTTTAGTGGTTTGGATTTTTCTTACGTGTATAACTTTTGAATTTAAGAGATAAATTTCAGGCACTAAGTAAAGAAAATTTTAATTAAACTAGTTAATTCTTTGACCAAAAAAATAAATCAATAAATAAATAAATGTTAAGAAATCTAAAACTTAGGCTCATGAAGAGAAACTAATACCATCTACTTAGTTTACCCATTAGTTCACACATCTATCTAACGTTGCATATTTTATTCCTAATTAATTATAGACTATAAGTTACTATTTGAAGAATTTGCTTTACTTGATGCAATAAACAGCATATTTTAAATATTAACAATAATAGTAGGGAAAAATATATTCGTTACAAAAATATAATAAGTAATATTTTTATAAAAGCACAGATGCTGAAAATGTATTGCATTTATTTATCAAATATAGCGTTACTAACTTTGTGAATCTGTATTAATATTTCTTACGCAGGCCTACGGGGACAAAATTTAACACACACTCTTTGAATAATCCCAGAGTATGTACGGATTTATTAAATTATTAGCCAAAACTTGGTAACGTTAAAATGTTTTATGATTTTCACAGCGCTCTTTTAATTTCGCTCCGAGTCGTAAACTCAGGGCCATCACCAACGTTATTCCTCCGGACTGGTTCGATTTTTGATTGCGGAATAAACTTCATTCGATCTAAAATATTTAGGTGATAAGTCTGCAAGGAGTGGAATATTGTTATCAGTTCCAACTAACTTCTGCAGTAAACCAGCTATATTTAATCCTAAAACTAGCTTTAGTGGATAGCAAATTTCTCTTCCAAAATGAACTCCTCTCATATAATGTAGGTCATATTTAAGTCATTTTATTTAGTATCCGTGTATTACCATGAAGTAAACAATAAATGTATCTTTTAAAGTAAAATGGCATATTATATTATTGCTAAAAAGAAAATCATTTCTTCTTGTGCTTATTTTTATTTATTTTTTTAAATTTCATATATTTATCTACCAATCAATCAAGAATTGCTTGCGGTTTTAATTTTTTTTTTCTTAATGTTTTTTCTTTAAAAATAAATATATTTTTAAAATACATACCCCTAAAAAAAGTCACACTAAAAAAAGTCTTAGTGATTTCTGGTTGGGAAGTGTATTGCCAAGTTATTATGTTATAAATTTTGAAAAGTCTTCCAAAGTTGCTTTAAAGTGTAAAAAAAAAAAATAATAAATAAATAAAACACTGCAAAGTAACTAAGGTTTTCGAAAGTAAAATGTATTTTTCATCTTGTATTTTTTTTCATATTGAGGATACTTCTATTTGTTTATGTAATGCATTATTTTTTCATTATTAATTCATGTATCCGCTTGTTTGCACGTTCATTTCACGAAAAATATTTCAAATCAACAAATATAAAATATAACTGTAAATTATAGGCGTAAGCTACCCCCCCCCAAGCCAGGGCTAAGGCAGAAACATGAAATACACCGCCAACTCGGTCATTCAAGGACTGTAGTTTTATGCTTGTTAGCACTCGTCAGCCTGTAATAGGAATTAACCGAGCTGGGGGCAGAAATCCTGTAAAAGAGCAAACAGAGCGGAAACAAGTGATAGGTAACTGCGATAACGTCCAGCTAGGTTACTTCCTATTCCAGGCTTACGAGTGCTAACAAGTACGAAACTGCAGTCCTTCGATGGAATAACCGAGTTGGCGGTGTATCTATATATATAAAAATGGATGTATGTTTGTATGCATGTATGTTTGTGCCTTATACTGCCCTGCTGAGCACAAAAGTCGCATCTGCACTTTTAAACAAAATTGAGTTATCGCCACCAGGTGGCTCTTTGTGAGGTATTTTAACAAAATGCAAAATTATATCGTTATTTGAGAACTGGAAATACTTTTTAAAAAATTCTGAAAAGGTTTAATCTGAATCAAATACATGGTGGCGCCAAACTTTAAAGAGTAATATCTCAGTTTGAGCTCGACTGCAGATACCACTTTTGCTCTGAGCACGGCAGTATAAAAATCCACAGTTTTTGTCGGATCTTCATAAACTTGGCACAAAGGTTCTTTGATGCACTAGAATTCACATAGGCGGGGTTTTGAGATTAAAAAAAATCCAAAAAGCTCAAAATTTGAAAGTTTTGTCTCAAAATTTCCAATTTCTTTCAATTTTATATATATACAGAGTTATGGAGATAAGCCTTTAAAGCATACAAATTGTAAAAATTTAACACATTTAAATATAAATATTTTTGAACAAAGATTACGATTAAAAACGAATTATTAATTTAAGGCTCACCTATTACATTTCAGCATGAAATAAGTTAAACACAATGCAATACCGGGCAAGCCGGGTAATAAGCTAGTTGCAAATATAAAATAGTTTATGGATTTTTAAGGTAAAAATTTTGCGCTTTTTATGATACAATGTAACAGTCGAAGGTTAAAATTAAAATTTTAACGAAAGTGTTATTACAAATTCATTATTAATTCTTTATGTACAGAGCAAATTTCCAATTTGTTTATTTTGAAACAGGTGAATTATCTTAGCTTCTTTACTTTGCCCCATTGTACATTATGCAATCTTTAAATTGTATTTCAGCTCGGCCCTTGGTTCTGGTTCAAAATAAACAGAGCGCTCTTCACGGTCCTATCCCGGTTAAACCACGAGTTGTGGTAGGTACGGGGGACCCTGGAGTGTGTAAAAAAAGTGTGTGTGTATATATATATATATATAAGACTGAAAATAATTAAATAAGTTTCTTATTTATTTTATAAATGCATGCTTTTACGGCTGTTTTTTTTTTTTTTTGGAAAACTAAAAAAGGTTTGTAAAAGAAAGAAAAAGAAGTTGCTTTTTCCTCGCGAAAAAGATTTATCTCAATCAAAGTACTTAACCTGAAAAAAACAAGCCGTAATTAGGGTAGGAAAGGTCTAAGCAAGAAATTCTGTTCTGAATTGCTACTCATTGCATTAAAGATTAAAGGATTCAGAGGAGCAGGGCAATCGTTTCTTCAGCCAAATAAAACTCTTCGATATAAGGGAAATCTACTGTCCCAAAGCAATTATCTAATAGAGCAACCTCTTAAATGATCTTAGGTTGCAGCTGATCGGAGTTTACTAATGAGAACTACCATGTTCGTAATTTAGTATTACAAAACACATAGATAATCGTGCATAAAAATTATAAATATGAATTTAAAAAGAAATATGTTTCGAAAATTACAGCTGATAAAGAAAGAATAATGTATATTACAATAGCTTTTACATTCATTTTTTTGTGACGGTAAATCAATACTTTTAGAAAAAATAGAAAATCTTCCTCTTTTTTTTAATTTGTTTTTTCCTGAGGCAAATAAAAAAATCAACTGAAAAATAAAATATTTTACTATTTTTTCAATGGATGAGATCAAAAACATTTTCAATCAACCTTACTTTATTTTTATTTTTTGCCCCATGGGGCAAATGAAATATATACCATTTTACAAAATGAGTATTTTTCATTGCATTAATCTCCATAGATCAAATAAATAATAACTAGTAAATAAATTAATGCATTATTAATTAATTCATATTTGCGAAACAAAATTTGAATGAAGTTGTAAATAAAGAGGAAAATAAGCTAATGGATGAATAAATGTACGGCGGAATTAGTAAAAGTTGTATAACTTAAAACTCACTACACAGCAATTATTTATTGGGATAGGGTGCAAAAAATACTTTTGAGTCTTTATAGCACGTATTAGTTGCCATTGGTGAAGAATAAAACAAATTGAAATCAAATATTGAAACCGGATAAAAACCCACAATCGTGCATTGGACACATTGAAAATTCAAAATAAAAATTACTGTTTTTGTTTTATAAAACTAGGTTATGGTAGACTATTCTAATATTTTCAATTTGCACGAAAGTTTCTAAAAAAATTATTACATCCCTTAGGCTATATTAAACTAAAACAACACAAAACAAAAAGGAGTTTACACCGTTTTCAACTTTCAGCGTACCAAATAGAAAACAAAACATTTTATTCAATCCTTTTTCAAGAAAAATATATTTTAAAATGTCCTTTCATTTTTAAACGTGTTATTCAATTGTCCACAGCAAAATGGAATCATATCCTAATAAAATTGATATTGCACAGAATTCAAGAAATAATTCTAAACATAAATTTTTATTTTCAAGCTATGAACATACCATATACGAGCTCCTGGCATTATTTAGTGACAAGAGTACAATTTTATAGGCAATAACAATTCAAAACTGATTTTGTAAGGAAATGGTTGCATATTTTTGAAGCAGAAATCAAAATTCTAACTTAATCTAACGCTTCTTTTAGGCAGTTGTAAACTCGTTTAGTCATAACCATATCGGGACTTTCAAGTAAAATATTACACACGACATCAGAAGCGATTGCTTTGTTTAGTATGAAAAAAGGGCCTCTATTAATTTGAAAATATGTTACTTTTGGAGAATGGCTTGATGGTATAAAATAAAGTTATTGTAGTATTTTTTTATCTAATGCCTACAGAGCAAGTTTAGGCTATTTCCTTCGGAGTTTTTTGATATTGTTTTTTTTTTGCAAAATATTTGAAAATAATTTGCAAGCTTATCTTGCAGAAAATCTTGAAGATTTTGACACTGTCGGAAACTGAAGTTATAATTTAAAAAATATATGGCCCTGAAACTGAGTAAACCCCTTGTTTTAAACGCCCATATGTTTCGATTTACTTAAATGACTTGGTGACTTAAGCATTTTTAACGTCCCCCAGCCACTATTAGTGAAGTCGGTGGATCTTTGATCGGCTAGGATTGAACTCGGGAATCTCCGGTTACGAGTCCGATGATTTATCACTCGGGAGACCACGACCCCTAGCGCTTTATCTATAGTTATGCTTTCTGATGTCGATAAAATTACGATCTGGCGAATTTTCTGTATCCTGCATAGAAAACATGATGTGAGCTTCATATTGGTTTACACGGTCTGTTTGGCACACCTACCTTTATAAAATCAGTACACTCATTAAAAATCACGTTATGAATACGCTCTAATATGTCGATGAAAAATTCAATCAAAACAATCAGCATGCTAATTAAAATCTTGCTTTTAATAACTGCTTGTTTTTTTTTAAATAATTCTCAAACTCTCATGTTTTTATTTTGTATCACGTTTCGTAGATATATTTGGTAGATTCACACTTTCTTAATTTAAAGCATTCGTGCTTTCAGTTCGTCTTTCGTTTTCGAGCTCAGAATATTCCCTGCTTCGTAAGTTATTGTGACAGCGTTCACAAAAAGCCAAATGAATCTTTTTGGCAAAAGGGAAATAATTATTTTTATTTCTTCGCGTCTCAGAAGGCAGAGCGCTTTTCCGCAATTTGTAATTTGATGTTTTCCTTTTGCTCAAGAAAACATTTTATCATTTTCTGGAATTTCATAGTGCGTTTCATAAAAGCTTCGTTTCAGTCAAGTCATTTCTTTTTCCATTTTCATTTTATTTTCTTTCTTTTTTTTTCAGTCTTTACCATTTATGTACATTTTAATAAAACATACTATGTATTACTTTTACTCATAATTACTGGTTGGTTCGTTACAACAATTTTAGCGACAATGCTACCGGAATAATTCTAAACCCCGAATTAAATTGTAATGATTCACCAAGAGACAATTCAGTATTTTAATAATTCATGTTTTTGCGCCTAATAATAAAACAAAAAATGTTGTGTATCTCAAGGTACTTAAGTGAAAAGCAACCTATGTACTGAAATACAGAAACAAAAATGAATGATTAATGTAAGTACTTAATTGTTTTTTTGTATATTCTAATAATAAAAAACTTAATAAATTCAAAAATTTGCTTATTTGCCGGAGAGACAGATTACAGAGTTCGCCGGGTCAGTTAGTATAGTGTAATATACGTATTAACTATACCGTGTGAACAGATATTTTTGACCAACTTCAGTTACGTTTACTCACTTTATCTGATGAAAAGCGAACTTTTAACCAAATCAAAAGGAAGCTCGATGTTTGGACCCAGAAGATTATACGAGCGTATCATTGAACGTATGAGATTGAAAGATATTAGTACAACTTGACCACATTTGTGCGTTGAACACTTTTCAAAGGTGTTCGCTTTAATCGCATAATTCCTACATAATATATAGTAACTTCTACACTTCACTCACTTCAGGGTTCCCCTGTCCCAACCACAACTCGTAGTTTAACCGGTATAGGGATCTGAAGAGCACTCAGTGATTTTGATCCAGAACAAGAGCCAAGTACCCTGGTCCAGGGACCCCCAGATTTATCGTTTAACTTGGAGGACTTTGTGATCACGGCCCACCGATCATGAGTCTGACGCCTTACCGATCGGGCTACCACAGCCCAGCAACTTCTATAAACTGACCATTAAAGTAAGTTGACCACCACAAGTGGTCAACTTACGCAGGTCTTACCGAATAAGTGTAAGAGCCTGTTTGCTGCGTAACAACATTTAAAGAAATCGACGGACCATTTTATATTTAATAAGTTTTATTTAAGCACTTAACTCACACACAAACACCATTTTCTCCTTTCTTCAATTAAAAACAAAATCAAATTCTGAAAAGAATAGAATAACGTTGCTAAGGCAGCCGTTGCAGGCAGCTGCGTCTTTTGAGTTGAGTTGTTCTTAACATTTTAAGGTTGCTAAGGCAACCGTTGCAGGCAGCTGCGTCTTTTGAGTTGAGTTGTTCTTAACATTTTCTCCCGCCTTGACACATTTTGGCACAAAATGTTCAACTATCTGCACATAGTGACCACAACATTATTTTTCATTAATATTAAAATTTGTAACATAAATGCAAATGTACTGAGTAATATACACAAAATAAAACAAGTAACATACAAAGTAACATACACAAAAACCGAATACAGTTAGCTGCAAGATCATTCAAGTTTCCAACGGCAAGACAGCAATTTTAGTCACTGCTCTCATAATTTCCTCTTTGTCTACAAATGGCTTTAAACTACTTAAACCTGCGACGGTTTTCTTGTCAAATGCTTTCTGAGCGTCTCGAACCAAATGATGCTCAGCGATCCTAAATTCTTCAATACAGATTCTACCTGAAAAACACTGACGTCTCTTTAGAATGTTTATGAATCGTAGCACATAACACAGAATACGTACAGTTTTAAAGTAGTTATTACTGCAGCTCAATACATCATCCAGCACTGATGAGCTTGCAGAAATAATCATCGTACCATTACCAGACACTTTGCTAGGGTTCTTAGTTTCACAGTAAAACTGTTCATTATCGGAATGAACTTCAGTGAATTCAGGTACGTATGACGAATCATTGTCTTGAACTAGATATTGTGGACCATTCCACCACAGGCTACTGTTTATTAGATCTTTAGTTTTGCATCTTCTTGAAATTAAATCTGCGGGATTGTCCGATGATTTAACATGTCCCCGCTGTTTCACATCAGTAAGAGATTGAATAGTTGTCACTCTTGAAGCTACAAATGTCGTTAATTCGGACGGTGATTGCAGAATCCATGAAAGAACAATCGTGCTGTCCGAATAGTAGTACGCTGAAGAACGAGGTACTTTCAGAGCTGACATTACTTTATGCATTAGTTTTGCTAAAAGGGTTGCACCACAAAGTTCTAGTCTTGGAATCGTCAAGGTCTTTATGGGTGCCACACGGCTCTTACTACATAGTAAATGGGAGGTGAGTTTACCCGAATGGCTCTGACTCACAACATAAATTACTGCACCATAGGCAACTTCTGATGCATCGGAAAATCCCTTAAGAATTAAAACTCCAAAATCCTCACTTAATACAAATCTATTGATCTTTATTTCATTAATTAATTCTAAGGACTCCCGAAATTCTTTCCACTCTTTTAACTTATCCTCAGGTAGCCTATCATCCCACTGAGATTTTAAAACCCAAAGCCC
Organism: Uloborus plumipes; assembly: GCA_038373865.1. NCBI lineage: Eukaryota > Metazoa > Arthropoda > Arachnida > Araneae > Uloboridae > Uloborus > Uloborus plumipes. Next base: position 98,966 of record JAXGGA010003632.1, read on the forward strand.
CTGCATAAATACCTTGGCGACCGTAATTATAGGACCTAAGAGACCCAATGGGTCGAATATACGTGCAATTACTGAAAGCACCCCTCTTTTCGTAAATTGGTTTTGCTCTGTCGTTGATACGTGAAATTTCAAAGTGTCGCTCTTTGGATCCCATATGAGCCCCAATGCTTTAGTTTCTTCAACCTGGTTAAAGCTATAACTCTCAGAAGCTCCCACAATTTCCAGTAACCTTGAGTCATTACTACACCACTTGTGAAATGCCATACCACATGTTTCAAACAAGTTTATTAACTCCCTTTGTAAAGTTTTAGCTGATTCTAAATCTGCTGAACCAGTTAGGACATCGTCCATGTAAAAATTGTTTTGAATTGCCATAGACGCTAAAGGAAACTCTTTTTGACCATCTAATGCCAGTTGTTTTAAACACCTCATAGCTAGGTATGGAGCGCTTGTAGTTCCATACGTCACAGTACAAAT
>JAXGGA010003633.1:0-99432 GCA_038373865.1 Uloborus plumipes
AAAACATACCACTCATAGATTTTAAATATAAGAAGGTTTGTTCTTGCATATGAAGTTTTGCAGTCTATGAAAATGTGATGTTTTCTAGCATTCAACGTGCAGCCCTCTTTAGAAGCCAGTAGCGTTGCCAGATTGACAAAAGTAATTTTTTCCTACTTCCTATGATCTTACCTTTCTAAAAAAAAAATTCATGGCGAAAAATACTCAATAGTATATTTATGAAGAATTTCTTTGTACGGTCGGGAAGTTTTGTTCCGATTGACCCCGCTGTTCCTATACACCCCATTTTACGGTATACAAATAGTTCCAGTTTCCATGCGGAATATAGTTTAGATTTCAGAAGAACGGTGGAGTTTCTAGTTTTTTTCTGCAAAGTTTAAACACAGAGACCAATATTTAGCAGGATAATGTATAAACACGGAAGGCAAAAAGAGATGTTCCAAAATCGATAAGATGATTCCATCGCTCAAGATTTAAATTTTGCCCCTTTCCCCTCCATAAAAATATTGTCTTTACTATTTTTTCTTTATTTCTCCATGAGTCATCCTTTTTAAAACCAATTTTCTTACCGCCATATTTTCATTACGAAGAAAATTGATTTTATATTATATATTTGACATTCTGTTCCCTTAAAATAAATAATTAAGTAAATGTAATAATAACCAAACAAAAAAAGAATTCGATTTGTGTACGGGCAAGTTATCAAAACTTTGCTATCATTGTAAAACAGATAGTAATACGCAATTTGCTTTTTAAATACATATTGCTTTTTTGAGTCTGAAGTTTCACACACAACGATTTTAAACCAAGACGCATGGAATTATATATATTAGGGTGTTGAAATTGATAAAATATTGATTCGAATAAAATAAAGTTTAAAAAGATACCTGGATACGTGTGTTATTAGGTGGACATTTTTAGTAGTGTTCTGAATTAAATTTAAAAAATAAATATAAGTGAAAAACCAAATTAGAGAAATGGCTTATAATAACTCTAAAACATCATATATTTCTCCTCCGGTTTTCAAATTATCATTACTCTCAAAATATTTGAGCATTTTTTTTCGGCATTTCTTTCAATCAGACGAATTTCTTTCTTTTATTTCTTTTTATGCGTCTTTCCTGCTCTCGTCTTGTTATGAAAAATAATTTGCTGTTCCATTTTGCAAGACTAAACTATTTTAATAATCGTTTCTTCAGATTAAGCTCCGAACACTTTTATTAGCGTTTTGATTTTTACCAGAACAATATCAGAGTAATAAGACCTCAGTCGCAAGATTCTACCAAATTAATATAATTTTCCCAAAATCTTATCAGACAGCTTGTCCTTGTCTCAGAATGATTTTGACGCTCCTTTGCATCAAAAATTTCTCATCTGCTAAACATGCTAAATTTAGTTCTTTGTCTATTTGAAGTTTTATTTTTTTAGGTCCAACGCATTTTCTTTGATATATGCGATATTAATTTAAACAGTCGTCGTTTTACTTAAATTACCGACCTCGCAGCCAACTATAGCGATGACTTTATTTATGAGTTAGGGCCATGCTCCACATCAGCGTAAAACGCGACCGAAACTGAAGGCAGAAACCGAAAATCCGGGTACTTTCCATAGGAACACCATTGAATCCATTTTACGCTTCTGCCTATTTTTTCTGCTTTACGTCGATGTAGAGCATGGCCCTTACTGAAAATTTTAACCCAATACAGCTCCGATTTGCTTAGAAACATGACTTGTTTATTCTTTCTTTGTTACTTCAATGTCATCATTTTTATGAAAGGAGCTTTGAAAAGGTTTTTCAATAACCATCAAAGAGAAACACTATTTAGCGCTTGCTGCAATAAATAAGTGATTGTAACGCATATATGGGCCTTCTTTGGATTTTACGAAACAAATTAGTGACGATTCATTGAGTCATGAAAAGGAAAATTGAGGATGAAATTTGCAACAGAAATTTTTCATGAACAAAAAATGCTTCATTTTCTTTGGAAAAAGAAGCATTTTTTAGAGCAGGGTTAGGAGAAATGGAACAGTTTTATTGATGGATTTAAATTTTTTTAAAGCAATTAAGATAACTAATATGGTTTTATAAAATATGAATCGTTACAGGGATTAATTGAGAACAATGAACCAGCTGCATTTATCGCGAAATGAGATGTGAAAAAATATTTCTGGCTTCTTCCGTAGGTGTAGCAAAATAGACGCAAGTAAGTGCCTAAAACTGCTGCATTTAAAGAACATATTAAAGATATTTTTTTATTCTTTATTTCAGTAAAAATGAGACTAGGTCGTTCTTTCCAAGTCTCCCCTACGAGCTTACGACTGCCCAGCTAGTGTGCTTAGCTTAGTGTGTTTAGCTTAGTGTGTGTCAGATCTTTATTGCTCCATTTTCAGGCACTACATTTTATTGGAGCAAACAATTCTAAATTGTAAGAAATCAATCATTATCATTCCTTTGCAGTCAAACATTCATTTTTTGCTATAGATTTTACTTTATCATTAGAAAGCTCATTTCCAGTACAAATTGTTAAAAGTGCAATTGACATTTTCGATATCTAATCCGAGGAATAACAGTAAGATTGTTACTTGTTGCTTTGAGACGAAAAAATTAATATACTTTTATCTTAACCCTTGAAATTGATTATGTTTTGGATGTCATTTAGAAATGTAAAACTTAAAATATGATACATTTAAGAAAATTAACATTTTGAAAATTTAAAAGTAAACCACCGAAAAAGAGACTCAAAAAGCATGTCACGCTCCATGATGTTCCTAGAAAAAATGATAATTTCGGAAAGGAAAAAACGGCATTTATTTTTAGAGTAAGAAAACTGATTCGAAAAAAAAAAAACACCGCTTTTTCCTCAATTAGAAAACCGTATTTATTAAAGTGTCCTGGGGGAGCTTTACAGCCTCATAAACGAGCTTATATCTTCACAAAAAGGAAAGTATAAAGATGTTACTACCAGATTCTTCGGGACATTAAACGACTTGCTCAAAATTAGAGTCGGACGGTTGGATAATTTTCATTTTCGTGAAATGAGACTAGAAGTTGCGAAGGAAAGGAATTTTACTTCTTTTTCATTTGGAAGTCTTTTTAACACGTTGCTTTCGCAACAGAATAAACGAAGCGAAGTATGCAAGATAAGGTTGAATTTTGAACTCAATGCCTTTTTTTTTTTTTCATTTTTGATGAAAAAACTGACTAAAAATGTTTTTTTTTTCAGTGTTGCAAAAATTGCTTTTTGGAGTAAACTTTTCACACTAACACGTGAATTGTATTATTTTCGTCGTGGTAAAAGTAACTACAAAACAAAATATGAAATACAAAATAAGTTTTCTCTCATGGACAGATTAATCACACAAAAGTACAATTGCAAAGCATTTCACATGTAAAACATTAATTACAGTAAATACTAAAAAAAAGCTTTTAGAGTTTGTATTTATGGTGTTGTCGCAAAAATTCTGAGACATTGTAAAGAAGGTTTTTTTTTTATTTTTTTTTATTCGTGATACATTTTGACTTAAATTTCAACGATAATTTCCATTTTAGTTATCCGAGGTACAGTTTGGCTGATTTTTTCAGTGCACACGTGAGTACGTATGAACTTATGGGAAAAAAATATTGAAAAAAAAAAAAAAAAAAAGCCATACACGTTCCGTTATCATACGCTAACTTGCAACTACCTACTCAAAAGTTCATATGGGCAGCAACTAATTGTGACCTTACATGAGAAATTATTTGAATATAATGCCTTTATTTTGATTTACTGTCAGAACATTTTACTATCGTATTTTTCAAATAAAATCAATAAATACTTTTTTTTTCAACCTTCCCTAAGTTTTTAATTAATTGATGACACTCCATTGTTATTCTTTAAACTGCTTTGCTTAATGCACTCCGTAATTATAACGAAATTTTAACGGAAATTCTAATGGCAATTATATTTTCGCAACATTTTAACGACTTTTTTTTTGTAGTTGTCATTATTTCTTTCGTTCATTAGAGGGCTGTTTCTTAAAGTTTTATCATTAAATACACTTTAAAGTTTTCTTGCCCAAAATGAAGAAAAATAAATAACTTCTTAATTCAAAAGGCGGCTTTATCTAGTAATTAAAATATTTACTTGTGAAGTTCATTGAAGAAAATAAACTTTTTACTATTTTCTAAAATGAAGCTCTCTCTTAAAGGAACTGTACTGAAATTTGCTATTATGATTACGCAGAAAAAATTAATAAAATAAAATAAAATAGAAAAATTGAAATAAAATAAATTAAAAACGTAAGTCATGATAGTAATAAAAGAAAAGAAAAAACACTTTTGATTGCTGTCTAAAAAAAGCGTAAAATTTAGGACGAGTTGAAAGAATCGTTAGTATCCTTAGAAAAGGAATACAATTAATTTATTAAAAATATTTATTTTAAATAATTAATTTATATCAAAATAGCGGAAAAAGTTCTTAAGGTATAGGGAAAAATATAAGAACTGTATTTAAAAACACTTTTATTTTGATAAAACGCTTTAAAAATAAAATAAAAGACTAACCAGACAAATTGCACATCATTATTTCATCTAAATTTGCTAAAATATAAATTTAATGACTGGTATAAATATCAGTAACATATTTCCAACTGATTCATAGGGAAAAAATGCATCATCTGCTGTCCAAAGACAGTAGCACTATAGGTAAATTATTGTAGGTTCTCATGGGAATGACTTGACGGACACTGCGAAGCAGAAAACAGATCTTCCCATGTCCTTTATTTCATAGCTTACCTTTCTTGAACTATTTTCAGTTTTTAAAATCTGTTGGTGGTTTTGAAAAATCCTTATCCCTGCCGCTGATCCGAAATCCAATCGATTGGCTGAGTGATCTGTGTAATGGTTTAAACATGCTTAAGCAAACTAAATTGTCGGTTGATAAATATGAAAAACCCTCGATTGGTAACAAATTCGATTGGTAAGTCACTTACTGAGCTTTCTCTAAGTCGCCATATTTAAACAATAATACATTTACTTCATACGTGCATCTCTACACATGTTGAAAAGAAACAGGGTGATCAGAAATTTTATCATGACTGTTCTCATTCTAGAAATTATAATTTTTCTCTTGATCAAATTGTGTGGATGCGATCTCACAGAAGTAAACTTAACTGAACTACATTAACTGAAGTAAAAGGTTTTAACACAAGGACAGTCAACTTTTTCAGCACATAATTAGCAACTCCATTAATCTTTAGTTATTCATACTGATTCATGTATAGTTGCAGATGATATGTATAAAGAAGTTTTTTGACTGATAAAATAAAATCTTCGATAGACATTATTCAGGGCAGTCAATCGATTAATAACTCTTCTAATAGTAATCCCAAATGTTCGGACAATATTTTTTCATTTTCCGATAATATTTTTTTATCTTAATAATATGGTACTGTTAGTGGTATTAGTTCCCTGATTTATGATAATAATATAAATTCCGAATAGACCGTAAAAGAGAATGTTACTAATAAACGGGAAATAAAAATTGGGACGCCAAAATCCCTGCTAGGAAATACCCACTGAGAATTAGGAAGAAACCCGATAGGCTTATCTTGTAGTTTAACTTATTGTATTATAGTGCTTCACATCTCTTTTTTTTATTTTTTTAATGTGGACATGGTGATATATCGAATTTTATCGTTACCTGTTTGAAAGCACCAACGCTAGTTCAGTTATGAATGCATTCTTGCAAGTAAACGTTTTCTCATGTTGTCTTGTGTCCGCGAGTTTCCTTTTTTAGTTTTGGTAATTCAGAGGGAGTATGTTCTACCGTATGCGGTAGTTCATTCTTAACTGTTATAGTTTGCTGTAAACTTATTGTTCCCACGAGTAAAATTTCGAAACTCCGTTAATGCAATTTAAATTGTTATTAAATTTTCTTATGACCATGAGATGAAAACAGTAAAGTTGAGAAATTAAGTATCCAATAATTTGTAATGTAAAAATGCAATTATAAAACATAATGTTATAACTGCGCAGTGACAAAGATTTGTAATACTTAAGTTTTTTGAGCGGATTTTATGATCATTGAGTGAGATAATTAAATAAAAAAAAGGAAATGAAGTATCTCTTAATGAAAGCAGGGAAATAATATAACTGATGATAGAATATCTAAATTTTTAGTATAAGATTTTCAGTTTAGGTCGCAGTGAAGAAGCTTAAACGTATAAACACAAAATATATTTTTATTTGCATTGTTATTTTCTGAAGACGGTAAAGAAAGAGAAAATTATGAATAAAAAGTAAGTCGCAAGTACAACAAGAATGTGAACAGCTGATTTAAGAGCATCATATTTTAAAGTAGATTTACGAAACAGAAACAATGATAAGGATTTGTCTGTCTGTTTTCCCAAATAATGCATTACGGAATTATCTGGTTCGAACAAACGTTATTTTTGTATGACAGAGATTCTCGTTATCATTCCTTAATACCATGTCGCATCTGACGATTCAATCAATTGAAGGGCTCGGGTGTAAATAGTGGTAACTAGCATTTTTAATATCAAAGGTATGGCTTGTGAAAGTTTTGAAAAATTACTGTAGGAAGTATTTTGATTTTAAAAACAAAGTATGTGTGTAGGTACATTATTATGGGATGTGTTTATATTCTTACAACCTGTAATATTTCTGTTCATCTGCACACAGATCATTGTTTTCACCAAATGATTCGAGTTTTACAATTTTGTCAGATACCACTATTTGCGCCCGAGCCCTTCAATTTTTGGTTTAGTTTTTAAAAGAAAAGTTTGAAAGAAATTTAAGACTGCGTAGAATATATTCTGCAATGACGTAACAGACGTATTGTGTTTGGATAAATTTTACTAGAGAAAGTTGAACGTAGAGCATGTACTTAAAAGAATATTTTAATTTGAATGCTTTAAGCTGTTTCAGTACGTTTTAAAATAGTCAACATTGCCATCTACACTGAAATATGAACATTTTTATTTGAAAAAAAAATCAATATAAATTTACTTTACGCATAAAATGTAACGTGCATAATGCTTTCTCTTTCTATTAAAGCCTTAGAAATCCGTATATCTGTACCTCAGAACCAGCACGACGTAAGTCCAAAAATGGCGATTTTCACTTAATTAGTACATTGTATGCAGAATATTATTCCGCATCAACCCATGAAAACGTTATTCTATAAAACAAATTCCTTCATAATTATTTAGCTGCTTTAAAAGAGCGCGAATCCCATCCTTTACATGTATCAGACCATCGTTTTTTCCCTCCCCTGAAAAGCTACAAAAATGGACTTAAGTTGGTCTGGTTCTGAGGTACAGATATTTCTGCTCGTAACATTTTTAAATTTATATTATGTGCAATATCATTTTTATTTGGGTTTTTCATTTATTTTCAATTCGTTTGATAACTTATAAAACTATAGCAGTTGTTTAATATTATTAATACAAGTATGGCAAACTATTAATTTACAAAAACGCAAAGCCTAAAAGCACGGAGGGATAAATTTTTTTCGGATAAGAGGCGATGCTAGTTCAATATTTTGAAGACGTAATGTGAGAAAGCAGATTGTTTTAGATACGGAGAACTACCTTATTTCATAATGTTCATAATTTATCTGTAACATTAAGTTTTTATTTAAGACATCACCTGCTTATTTAAAACAATTATTTTCTTATTAAAAACTTAAAACGTCCGAAGCTAGTTAAACAAAACGTGTAAGAGTCTTTACGTATGACGAATTTAAAATCGAAATAAACATTTTGCTATAATAAATTGAACTCGATGGTCATCTTCATAATACCAAATATTATCATATAATTCTTTAAAGAAAAAAAATCGCACATAATAAGCAATATACGCAATCAAATCTAAGCTCTTTTTAAATTGCAATGGGCTTTTTTATGGCACACTTATTCATAAAACCATCGTGGTAAATGGACTTAATTATCCAAATTAGCTTTTGCACTTAATTAAGATGAACGTTTTCCCGGACAATAAATAACTTTATCGAACGCTTTTCTCCGCCTTTCCATCACAATATTGCTTCTGCGTTCATACAAGAAAAGAAAAGGAAATTTCCTTCAAAGAAGTGATTACCACTTTAGATAAGTTACCACTTTCATTTTTTCTTCTCCCTTGTTTAATAAAGTAATAAAACAGGTGTTGGCCCATAAGTAATGCACTTTCTATTAAACTTAGTAAGTTTCTTATTAATCTCACTCTCACGAATGACATGATTTAGTTCTCGAAGTCATGGACTCGTATTTTCAATATCCACGTTGGGGGACTCTATTTACTTTATAAAATATTCATTTGAGTTAATGAAAGATCGATAGCCCACGTTTTATCTGAAATCGGTAATAAGGAACTTAAATATTGTGTTATTATAATTAGTTTTTTTTAGTCCAGTAAATTAATGTAACCCTGGCCTTTGGTAAAGAAAAAAAACAATGCTAGTTGTTTTTGCAGTTTAAGCAGAAGTATTCATTGTTTTATATCAAATAATCAAGTTCGACCACATGACGACCTTTGCTGCTGAAGACAGCTGTCGGAGCTCGTATTTCTGACCGCTCATTCACGGAGGCTCCAAATATTAAATTATAGCATTATATAAATGTATCCTAAGTAGGAAACGTGAACGATAGTGTAACAATGAGAATTTTTAAATGAGCAGCTATTGAAAGAGCATTGTAAAACATGCTTCTGGACTCATGAATTTTTTTCACTCGCTACCCGGTCATTGAAATATGAGGTCTTAAATTATGCCGAAATTTTAAAGAAAGGTAGAGAAATTTAAAAATTTTGAATGAGTAACGGTAGACTTTTTTTGTGCATTCGTTTGGAGACTGGTTTTAACTGCTTTGCCAAAAACCTACACCTACAATGACATTTACAATACTCCCAACTGCACCTTCGTTACTAATAATAAAGCTGAGAAGATGGGTCTGTCTTTCTTTCTTTATGTATGTCTGTCTGTGACCCGCGTAGAGCTAAAAACGTTCGATCATATTTCATGAAATTTGGCACAAAATTAGTTCGTAACATTGGTGGTGTGCTTCTCGAAGCGTTTTTTCGAAAATTCTATTTCGTTCTTTTTCTATTCCAATTCTTAGTTCATTTTTCATACAAATTCGATAAAATGGGGAAGAAATATTTCATACACATTTTCAAGTCTTATGTCATTCGAAAGTTCGAAATTTTCTGCTAAAAATGATATCAGTTTGAAGCTTCTACGAGCATTAGAAGAGCTGTAATAATTGTTTTCAGAATCCTGGAAATTCAAGGCTTATCTTGAGCTAAGCAAGTCAAGCGAATCTAAAATGGTTCAGCTCGAGAATAAAATTTGAAAATAAAAATAAAATGAATAATTTTCTCAACGGAGTCAACTTTTGATGTTGTTACCATCGTTACGTTTTTATTTACTTCATTTATTTTGTTCTTTTCTCTTAATAATTTTTTAAATGTATTTGCTTTTGTAGCAATCCCAACTCCAAGCGTTATTAAAGTGAGTTGAACGAAATATTTTAACTGTTGTGAAAAAAATCGTCTGCTTTTCTTTTCTTCAATTTTTAAAGAATTAAAACCAGGTAAATTATAAAAATGTCGTATAAATTGCGGTATTGCAACGTTCTTTCTAAAATGTTTCACTTCGAAAAATGTATTATTTTGTTTTTAAAGCTAGAAAAGAAAACTGTCTTTTTCTTTTAAACCTTGGTAAGATTTCTGTTGGTTTCTATAAGCAACACAATTGCTCTGAATTCCTTAACATTTAATGTGTTTGTACATTATTTTTTTATCTCTATCTTGTTATTCTTTAATTAATTTTAATGTTGATAATTTTACTATTATATACTGTACATATTCAAATTTTCTATTATTGTTCATTCAAATTACTTTTTTGAGCTCCAATCTCATGTACTGGCGTTACATAAAAGCCTAGGATGTAAAATTAGGTATTTTTGAAGTAATAATAATAATAATTAAAATAATAATGTTTTTGCATCACATGATTTGTAGATGAATGTCCTGCATATACAGACGGTGAAATAGAGGAATCCATTTCTACCCAACTCAGTAAATTTGGCGCTCTTTTTAACATTTTGCAAGTCTTTAAGACCTTATTTCTCGATAACTGGCAGACGAGAGCACAAATATTTTTGCATTTAAAGTATTTTTTGGGATGCTCTTTCGATTAGTACCCAGTTGAAATTTTTTCATTACAACTAGGAATGCACCGATTAATCGGCCGCTTTGCCGATTATTGATAATCGGCAAAATCAAGCCGATTAATCTGCCAAAAAATATTTTTTAAATATTATTCTTCAAAGTATACCTTTACGAAGAAACTATGATGAATAATTTTACCAACAGAAAAAAAAAATAAAGTTTTTAATAAATTAATTTTCCTACTTTGAATAAATATACATAGACAAAGCTGCAACACATTTTTTATATGGCAACAGTTTTCTCCTTAATACAGTGCTTATAGGTAACCTCTAATTTTTACAAAGTATAAAAGTCTTGAATTAAATTGCTACTAATTATTTAAAAAATTCAATTAAAAGTACTCCTAAACTGGAGACTGGAGTGCTCACCACAGATTTCCCCTACCCTTTTTTTTTAAATTTTTATGTCCATTGGACATAAAAATAATACAAAACAAAAAAAAAAAAAAAAAAAAAAAAAAAAAAAAAAAAAAAAAAAAACCGGTGATTGTTAAGCTGGCAGTATTAAAAGCAATCATTCTGATCATTAAGCGGCTCTGCGGATTAACCAGCCGATTATTATTTACCGAATAATCGGTAATCGGCCAATTAGCTTATCGGTGCATCCCTAATTTTAGCAGTAGTCGTGTGGTTCCCTGGTAAGAATATTTGGTCAAACTAATGGAAGATGCTTAAAAGATTATCAAATTTGGCATCCTACGTAAAACATTCTTTTTGTTTTTAATCGCACAACATTCGATTAATGCGTTACTTTTTAGGTATCACTCAAAAATAAAGTAACAATCGCACCAAAAAAAAAAAAAAATAAGTTATCACATTCTACATATCATCTCCAAGTCAAAGTTCCAACAAGAAATATTTCACCCAAAAACCAACAAAGAAGTATCAAGTAAAATCTTCTGAACCGGAAATTCGAGAATATGCAGCGCAGTTCGAAAACTTCATTTGGAAAGAAAAAGCGATTTCGAATTCTCACTCTGTAAAATAAAATAAGATCAAAGTATTCGTCTTTTCTGACGTCGTCGCTGCTTCTTCAACAATCTTCACCTCTTCGCGCGAGATGTAAGTTATGGGCTAACAAATGTTTCGCGAATAATTCAATTCAGACTCCCTGCGGCTTCAGAGTCAGATTTTACCAAAGGCAAATATATTTTCTATCACCAGATGTCAACAATTCTCATATTTTAAGCGACATTCTTTTGCGGTTTGTGTCCTTGACAAGGCTCGAAACAATATGATGACATTTTCTTCCTTTGTCAGCAAACTTTGAATTTCGAACATTATTTCTGTAATTTATTTTTCATTAAATTCCTTTTTTTTGTTAAACAGCATGAAAACATCAAGATAAACTACATGCCCAACTACAAAACAGTACTTTTTAAGATTTAATTTTATAGTATATTTTAAGTTTAAAGAAGTCAGTAATGATTCTTTCCCATTGTTCCTAAAAAATTCCTGTCTTTAACGATAATACTTAGCATAAGAAGCATATACAAACATTTGTCCATGAAAAATAAAAGTAAATGTTCATTAATAAGTTATAGTACCAGGGGACCGAGCCTGCTCGGTTAAAAAAAAAAAAGAGGTTTGTAAACTCGTGTTTTTTTCTAAAATGCGAAGTACTTATTTAGATAAACTTAAAAAGCATTTTTAAGCCTTTGGTTGCAATTATGCTTTTGAATCAGCCGTAATTTGTTTTAAAAAACACAACCTTATTCAATCCATGCTCACCGTAAAATCACACCCAATTTTATTTCATTTGGCGCCTAAAGCGCGGGAGGGGTTGATGAGAATGGATGCAGAGTCCATGTTCTCCAGTACGCATTTGGTTCCAGTTGGTTTTGACTTTCACTTCACTTCACACTCCAGGGTCCCCCGCGTACATACCACAACGCGTGGTTTACCGGGATGGGGTCTTGAAGAGCGCTCTGTTCATTTTTGAACCAGGCCCAAGGGCCGAGCAAACCCTTGGCCCAGCATCCCCCTGAGGTATCGTTTCACTTGGGGGGTATTTAAGACGACGAACATTTTTAACGTCCCCAGCCACCATTAATGAAGACGGTGGATTTTTGATCGACTGGGCTTCCTCTATATGATCGGCCCGGGACCCTCTGGTTACGAGTCCGACGACACTAACCGATCGGACTACCGCAGCCCACACCCAATTCTAACTTCATTTTGATCGATCTCTTTTAAATTTCAAAAACAAAAATAATTCTAACGTGTTGCCAAAACTCGTTTGCCAAATACCATAAAATTTTTAATTTACGCTGATGTGATTAAATATGAAATCCATTGTTATAATAAAACGTGGTTGCTATGAAACAGTAACAATAAGAGTAATCATAAAGAAAATGGCGAAAGAAAGCTCGTCAAACTTTTAATGAAGGCACGAAAAACGGGGTTTTTTGTGAAAACTCGCAGTTACAGTTATTTTTACAGAAAAAAAGCCGATGTAGATTTTGAACTCAAAAACCAAAACTTTATCAAAATACAAAACTTTATCAATATTGTTAGAGCCGTTTTCGAGATCCGAAATATATGTATACAAAAATTGCTCGTCTAAAGATATTAGATGTAATTTTGTTTCGAAACTTAATATTTTAAGAAAATTGAGTTTCATATTTATTGATTTTTTACCTGAAATGTCTTACTGAACACTCTTGAGGAGGAAAAAAATGTTTTAAAACTAACTATAACACTTTTATACTCAATTTTGAAATCGCACTTGAAAAGTAAAAAGTAATCTGATTTTTATATAATGTAAGTTACCGTAAAATTTAATAGATGTCGGTGGACAATCGCCACTGCTTTTATTCCATGGCTTTTGAATAAATGAAACAGTCTCTATAAGACATTTATCTAGGGAAGCCTTGCTTTAACATTTCAAAAACAATAATAATTTAACGTTGCCAAATACCATAAAATTTAAACTCGCGCTGATGTGATTAAATATGAAATCCATTGTTATAATTAAACGTAGTAGCCACGGAAACAGTAACAATGAAAGTAATCATAAAGAAAATGGCGAAATAAAAGCTTCTCAAACTTTCAATGAAGGCACAAAAAAAAAAAAAAAAAAAAACGGGGTTTTTTGTGAAAACTCGCGTTTTTACAGAAAAAACGCCGACGTAGATGAACTCAGAAACCAAAACTCTATCTGAAGACAAAATTTTATCGAAATCGTTAGAGCCGTTTTCGAGATCCGAAAAATAAATAAATATATAAATAAATATATATACAAGAATTGCTCGTTTAAAGGTATTAGATTAGATTAAGCTCACTGCTTGAATGTAAAACATATTCAGGTTTAGAAGCTAAGACCATTTATTACTTAAAAACAGCAAATTATAGTAAAAACATTATGATCTAAAAACAGCAAGTATTGAAATAGGACGCATTGTTGGCAGGTAGGCACCATGCACGAACAACTGCCTCAGTTCCTCAGCAATGGCACCTGGTGTGAGCAACATCACCTGAGTAGAAGTTTAAAGTTCTTATTCGGAGAGTTCTCCCTGCGAGTTGTAGTTAAAGTTGATATGAGTTCTGGTAAATGCGTCCACGGGGTAAGTGCGTCCACTGGGAATTATGTGAACACTGTCTTGAAATGGCTTCTGCGACACATCGACTATGCTAGATAGCTGTCTAATGATTATTTCAATAGGTAGATTTCAGGATTGGATTCAATAGACGAAACACAATCAGAGACAACTTAAATGTCTTCAAAAAAAACTCCAAAGTAAAGATTGAGAAGGTTTTGTTTCAGTTTTTCTTGTAGTCATACCAAGCAATTGAAGTCAAGAAATGCAAGTTGTTTCTTTTGAGTAATAGCTACTAATAAAATACATGGGGTATTTTGATTAAATACTCTAACTAAAATTTATTTATATGACGGTACGCACTTTCCCTTTCTTTAAAGTAAGGTGGGGGTAAGTGCATACCATTATAATGGGGCAAGTGCGTACCACTATCATGAGGCATATACGTACTATTATGCGGAGCAAGTGCGTACCATTATGATGAGGGTAGTGTGTACCATTACGTGGAAAATCCGACTCTCGTAATTCGTCTTTGATTTTGCTTATAACTCTTTTATAAGCCGATTATAAATCCGACGTCATTTCCATCAAGTATTTATATTTACATTGAATGCGACAAAAGATTTCAATTTTATTCATTACCTCTGAAATATATTGCTTTTAGATCTCAGTTAGTAAATTTTTTGTTGAAAATAGCGATCATAAGCTATACTTAATTTAAACCAGAATGACAAATGAAGCAATGAAATTAAGTGAAACACTAAATAAGGAACCAACTGATTCAAAAAACGAAGGTGGAGTAATGAATAAATTATATTTAAGAAAATTAAGAACACCTTGTGAAAAACCATTTCAATGTACAAGGAAAAAAAAGACAAGTATCATATCATGATCAATTATTTTCTTTTCTTTTCTTTCTTTTTCTTTTTTTGCTCTTTATTTTGTGTTTTTTCTTACTGCTGCTGATTCTATTAAGAAAAATATTTTAAAACCGTATTTATTCAAAAAAAAAAAAAAAAAAGAAAGCAAGAAAGAAAACGAATTGTTCACTCAGGTCACCTAACGATCTACTATACAAATAGAATTAAAGAAAATCACAGGGGTACGAACTTACAACAACGCTATTGGACGCACATGTCTCATCTTACATTTAAGAAGGGGTAAGGCGAACCCTGGCTTAAACACAGACTGATTAACCCTTTAACTGTCAAGTTATTTTGACTTTTAACACTTTTCCAAGCACAAATTGATGAATGTATTAAACCAAAATAAACTATGTAGGCTGTATAAGTGGTTATTACTAAATAAAAACAACTCACATTTGCTCACTTGGTCTTATTAAAAGTACAAAGGAAGAATCACAGACACAACTCTCTCAATCTTCAAATCACAGTTGTTCGCAAGACACGTGGGCTATCGCTAATTGCGTTTCATCCATACAAGCAAGTGCTGATCTCTAGTGTTAGGAATTATCCCAAGGCAACTACCTAACATATTTAATGTGTGCCAGAAGTTTTTTCCTGCTCATATTCACATAATTTAAGGTGGACGCACTTACCCCGCTAGGTAGGGAAAGTGCGTACCTTTGAATAGGTGTCATAAACTAGGTCACAAAACCTATGATAATGGTTTCGTTAATAGATTATATGCTTGAAAATCTTAGTAAAGGATCTGGAAAGAAAACTAAAAAAAAATTGTGAGTGTACAAGATTTTTCAACAGAGCAGCATCTTTGAGAACATGAACTTTGAAAAAAAGGGTACGCACTTACCAGAACTCACCCTAATGTGATAACTACATTCTTTTAGATTATTAGGAAAAAAATGGGATTTCATATCTTTTTATCGTCAAAAAACAGTGCAACAGTTTTTACTCAAGCTTTTCAGTAGAAATTTAAAACTTTCAAGCTAAAAACGTAGATCTGAAAAATCGTTCCTTAAATTGTTTTTCAGGCCGAAATTGCGAGAATTTTCCATCACATTCCACTTTAAAAACCTTTTTGTATTTTTATTCCAAAAATGTTGTCGACAAAAACTGCAGATTTTTACTAATAACAAAAAGCGATTGTATTATTTTCAAGAAATATTTGTCCTCGATCTGAAGTAAAAACTATTTGGAAATTATTCTGCCGTTATTCTTAGTTCAAATGAAAATAAAAATTCTGATAATATAATTAACTGTCGAAGGCATAAATAATTAAAGTCTTAAACGTAATATTTCCATATAAACCTCATTATATTTTAACCAAAATGGTAAATAGGTTTAAATAAATTAATTAAATATGGTAATAATTTTTACAGAAAAAAATAGCATCTTCTTTTTCCCTCTACATTAGTTCATTAATTTCTCTTTAATTAAAATGTTCAGCTGTGGTTTTTGGGTTTACTGAAATGTCGTGTTCTTTTCTCGGGATAAATTGATCGAGTGAAAAATAAGGGCCGAATTCAAGTAAAACACCATTGCAATCGCTTCGAGGCGATCGCAATTGAAATTGCTACTGGAAGTCGAATTACGATAGAGTAGTATTTCGTAGCGATTGTAACGTGTCACTTGAATCCAAATTTGGGAATTTGCGATTGCATTGGTGAGTTGCGATCGTCCGTGTTTGACTTGAATTCCGGCCTAAGCAACATATTAATCTGCTTTTAAATAATATTTACAGATAGAAAAACAATCAGTTTTAAATCATCGTGAAAACTTTGAAGGAAACTAATGTGTTTTTAAAAAACGCAAATAGGTATTAGCCCGAGTTTGGGGGAACAGAACAGCTGCATTTTTGAATTTTAACAATTTTGAATTTTATTTTTGAGAACATTTAAGTGAACTAATGCGTTTTTGTAAAATGCGAACCGCTGTAGGGATTAACTTGTAGTAATAGAAAACCTGCATTCATGCCGAAATGTAATGCGAAATTATATTTCTAGCTTGCCCAATAGATGTAGAAGAAGCAGTGGTGTCCGGATCTGTAAGGCATCGGACTCGTATCTAGAGGGTCCTGTGTTCGCTCCCAACCGGTCGAAGATCGACCGTGCTCTCTAATAGTGACTGGGGTACGTTAAATATGTTCGTGGTCCCAAAGTCCTCTAAATTCCCATGCCAAATCAATATCTTTGGAGGTGATGGAACAATGATTAATCGGTTGCTGGTTTGAATCAAAATACAGAGCGCTCTTCAGGGTCCCATCCAACCAGTTTAACCACATGCACGGGAGACCTTGGAGTGAGTAAGTGAGTAGATGTACAAAAATAGACGCAATCAAGAGCCTAAAGCTGCTATATACACTGAAAAAACGGAAAATATACTTTTTTATATATTTTATTTCCATAAAACCATAATTGTGCCATTCCTGCCAAGTCTCCCCTATGACTCCTGATTTAGCTGAGTGTTTCAGATCTTCATCGCTCCATTTTCAATCTAAGAAATTTCATGGGAACAAACAATTCTAAATTATAAGAAATCAATCAATGTCATTCCTTTGCAGTCAAAAATTCACTTTCGCTTCACCTTCTACTTCGTCTCAAAGCTCATTTCCAATACAAATTGCTAAAAGTGGAATTGACATTTTCGAAAAAAAGCCTTTTTACAAGAAGTAAAATTCGCTGAATTTTCAAGTATATGGATGTGCATTTTTTTTTCTCTCTTTGAGATTGACATGTCTAATAGAACAATTCCTCAAAAGAAAATGTTTTACTCAAGTCTTAGCGTTTCTTTGTTTTCTTTTCAATTTGATATACTTACTGATAAAACTTTAAACGAGCAAAAAGCATTATGCTTCTTTCTGATGTTCAGGAATTTTACTAAAGTGTGTCAGTCAGTCCTTTTTTGCGTAACTATGGAAAATGTTGTGCAGTAGACAAGCAAATTTCTGATTTATTTTTCTCGTTTGTATTCATTTTCTTTCTTCGTATCTTATTTATGTTCTAAAGAAATGGCTATATTATTAATTCTTTACATTGCTAAGCAAAAAAGAAAAAAAAAAGTTGGTGACTTTGTTGAAAAATGAACTTAAAAATTGTGTTTTTTTAGTAAAGTTAAAAAAAGAGAAGGAGTACTGTTATGCATTCACGAAAAAGTCCAATTTCTTTATGAAATATCATTTTTGAGACAATGCTTCCCTCGATTCACCAGATATGCTGTTTTGTAATTTTCTTGTATCATTTAAGTTTGGAATTTGAGGTGCGTTGCTATATTTTTACAACTGTACAGTAATTTGGCGTGAAGTCCGATTTCCAGAGTGCGCTCATGTGATAAGGACCCGTTTATAAGGTAGGGCAGCAATTCACAGTACAACAACACAATAACACAAAGAAAGGACCAGGACAAGAGAGAGGAAGTACATCCATGGTCGAGTAGGAATTTGAATTCGAAACCTCCCCATACGCAGTCAGGCTTCTCTGACCACTGTACATTGTTCAGAAGGGCAAACATTCCGAAACATCCACCAGAGTTATGAAAGAAAAAATAGCAGAATTGTCAATACAACTGCACAATCATAATGATTCGTATATCTGCTGATATTTATAGAGAAACTTGCAGCGCTATATGCTTGTACAAGTAAAAAAAAACTTACATATTCAAACTACACATTTAACTTATGGTCATTGCAATTTACGTTGATGGTTAAAAAAACTGTTTAAGTAAATTCTTTTACTCTCTGCATTACGAATTCATAAGTTATTAACTGTTATAACGACTCAACTATTCTGCTATTTTTTGGTTGATAATAGATTCTTTTTAACATTAGTATTATTTTTTTTATTTTAGCACTTGGAATCAGGCTGTTTTTAAAGCATTTAGTATCTTCTCCTCAGTGAAACGTTTTAGTATGAAAAAGGAAAAACATATTCCTACTGAATTTATTATTGCTATTTCCTTTACATTACTTCATTGTGTCAACATAAAATATTTTTTCTTTCATTATTATTTCTCTTTTGATTGTTGTAAATGTTTATTTCATTTTTTTTAAATAAAATTACAAAACTTTCATTTTCGTTGAAAATAAAATAAATTAGAATCGGTAAAACACATGGGAAAGGAAATTGAAGCGTACTGAATTTTTCTGACTTAGTTACAGGGCTTATTTAGTTTTCGTTTTAAGTAATTAAGTTACATGCGAAAACTAGCGAAACTGAGTTGTTATGGTATGCAAATTTATTTGTTCCAATTACTGATGATAAACATAGTTTTGTTTTTGTTACAAATCGATTATCGCAGAATGTGTTTGTAAATACCAATATGTGATTTAGCTTATAATTTTCCATTTATATACTTCAAAAACTAAGTTTAGCTAAAACTGTTAACCAATAGGGTTGTATTTTTAATAAATCGTGAAAACGTTTACAGTAATTCTCATTATTTTTCCGCTTATAAATCTTAAGGGCAATAAATAAAAAAACAAAAATTTTAACTATAAGGTAAGTAAGCCAAAGATGACCATAGTTATGCCTTTACGATTTTTAAAGAATTTTCTGGTTAGTTGTCCAAGAATAGTTAGAACAGCTCAGTCACGCATTGTAGAAATCAAATAGCATTGATTTACTTTAAAAGTATTGTTCTAAAATTTTAAATGTAAGAATATGGGTCATTCCGACGAAAATTGTGCAAATCATGTCTGAAACTCTTTACTTAAGATTATCAATTTAAATAATTTCCACCAACTAATCATAATTTTTTTTATTGAGTTTCCACTTATTTGTGTATAATGAAGTGTAAATAACTAGTACATGACTCATTTGTGAAATGATTTTAAATATTTTGATCACTTTGTTTAGCCTTTAAAAATATCTGTATAATCACAAAGAAAAGTTAGAATCACAGAACAAGCATAAAGTGTATTAAACAGCCTAAAACTGTAAGTCTGTCTGAAATTTCAAGAAAAAATCTATTTTTTTTCATCATGAAATCGGCTCTAGCGGAATGGACATCCTACAGTTCAAATTAACTATCATAAGAAAAGAATTAGGCTCGCCCTGGTTGTTGACTACATAATTCAATGTAGCAAGTTAATCACGGCAGTTATATTAAATATATAGTAGTATATATAGCAGTAATACTAAATATATACTAAATATATAAATCTAGGGACATGTATTTATAATAGTGATTTTGGGGGAAATTTTTTTTCATTTGCGTAATAATCTGCAGAAATTGTGTCAGAACCATCTTTTGTGCAGTGCAGTGAAATTTATTTTGTTGTTACATTTCAGTTTAATTTTTAATCACATTTAAAATTCTAGCAATTTAAAGCTGGGACACGTCATTTTCTCCTTCTTCTGACAAAGATAATTTTTTTTGTGTCATTTCTAAATGGATTATACCTAATCAATTGCTACTTGATGGCACAAAATTAAATGAAGAACCAATGAAAAATACACTTAATGGGTGGTAGTTATTAAAATTGATTTTAAAAAATTCTAAAGTCTCGGACATGATCTGTACCATTTTCGTCGGAATGACCCATATTCTCTGATTTTGGAAAAAAAAGGAATCTTCATCCAATTTTTATTCAAAAGTAACGGATAGCTGCAACAAAAATAGAAAATGTTTATTGTATGCAGGTTTGTATTGAGCATTCAAGATTAATGACCATTCCAAGCATTCACGGTAATTGCTAATGACATTTTGTCTCAGTGACTTGTTTGGTAGAGTCATTAAAATATCATTTCTAAGTTTTACATTTTCTTTAAAATTTCATCCAAATGCACATCTTTAAGAGTTAATGAAGTATTGTTTGTCGTGTTTATCGAAATTGCAATTACATATGATATTGCTACCCCGTTATGAATGGTTAATTCGAATATTGTCACAAGGCTAATTGCAGGAGATGCATTATCTTCTTCATGACAAAAATAACAATTTGTGTCTTAATTTGGTTTCTTGCTCATAACAAAATTAGCAAAGCATGATTGCCAAGCTTCATTCCCTTTTAATTTTATAATACCTTTATTGAGAATTTAATAGGGTTGTTTTAATAATTTGTTAAACATTACTTTTTTTAAAAACTTTATCTCAGGTGAACGCTTTTTAAATGGGAATAGAAAATGTGCAGAAACAATATTGTCGCTTAAAATTGTTTTTTGATAAATTCAAAATGGTTAAAAACAACTCATAATGAATAAAGAGTTAAGCATATCCTTTTTATATGGGACTTGGTAAATCTCGAGCTTCAGGTCGCCCAGGCTGCTAAAAAATCCTTGGTAACTCGTTTCTTCAAAACTAGAATCTTTCAGAAGCTATGTTGCACTAAATTATCCTGAAATAAAAAACTTTCTTAGTGTCTTAAGTTTTTTTTACCCGTTTCTAATATCGCACCCTTGCTACAAAAGTGCCACAACTCAAAAAAACTACGTTTTCCAGGAATTGCAAAAAACTGTTCCCGGGCTGACTAGGCACATTTTCGTATTCTTGAATTTGTCAATATGAAGACCGATACATCTCAAATTATGATCGTTAGTTACGCACGTTACTCTACGACGCCGACGGCTGGACGACAACTCAAGATGTGGCATTTCAGAGGAAGGGGTCCTATGCATCTGCATAACAATAAAACGTCATAACTGCTCTTTGGCGGCTGAATTTTTAATGCAACTTCTAGCTTTTTTGAAGATTGGTAGAGACGTGTAAACTACGTCTAATGACGGTCATAACTCAAAAATTACAGTTTTTGAGTTGTGGCACTTTTGTAGCAAGGGTGCGATGTGTCGGTTGCTTGTGTTTTGTGTGTTCTCCCTTTGTGTCGGTCTGATTATATAAATTTTTCCAAGGTATGTCAGTAGGAAAATTAATCTGATCTAAAAGGCTTTGGTCAATTTCTTTCTTCGAAGTTTTACAAAATAATTTTGTAAAACTTTTGTAATCAAGAATTGGAATAATGACATTGGGTGAGTGATTAAAAGAGCATTGTAATCGGAAAGCAAATTTAACGTATTTTAAAGCATGGTTCAAAATTAGTTTAATATTTAAAGCGAAAAATCATTGAGTAAATTATGCCACTAAATTTTGTTAAATGATTTCAGTAAGGATTATGAAGTATGCAGCTCCTCACTGGTGTAAAAAATAATTACATTATAAAATAACCTAAAACAAGGAAGTAGCAATAAAAATTTAATTTTCAACTTAAATTTTTTGAGTTGAAACAATACAATATATTTATAAGTCGTACTAATGAATCATTTGAGTATAAAAATATGAAGAAACCTGTCGAAAAATGTTCGTTAAAGCTGATAAATTATTTTCTGGTCTAAAAATATTTAACTTAACACATTTGCAAAGTTACATAAAAGTATGAAAATAATTTCACCTGCAGGTTTTGTTAAAATTCGTGCACATTTTTTATCTTGACTATTCGATATGAATGAAATATGAGAGGTGAGATATGATCGTGACAGATGTGGCAGCTTTCGTAAGGGTCAGATTTTCTGGTGAATGTATTTTTTTTTGCTTATAGTCTTATTGCATAAGTTATTTTTTATTTACAATAATATTGATTCAATACAGTTCGTGCAATTTTAGCTAAACTCAAAAAATACTTTCGTAAATACTGCATATAAACCTTTTAGATTCAACATTTATCATTTAAGCTGAATGAGTACATTGCAAAATTATTTAAATTGCATGTATTGCAAGTGTTAATAATGACTTTTGTTTTTATTACTTGATATTCTATGCAATTTTATTCCTTGATCTGTTTTTTATTCCTCCCTTATAAAGCCGGAGAATATTCAACAAGAGATTGAATCCTTTTTGTTAATAAAATGGCAATAAAAAACTAATTAACTCAATTTTTATTCTATTTTAAGCGTAATTTTTTAAAGTCATGGGCTGTAACTGGTTGCATATTACTGTATATACCAATTAGTATCAAATTTCAAATAATATAATATGGCCTTTTATTTCAGTTATTTCTAGTTGTTTGAAAAAACATTCTTATGCTGTTTTAGAACAATATCAAAGATAGATATGATACAAACAATAATAACTAAGACATCCATTTTCTCATCACCTAAATTCTCTTGCAGTTATCTGAATCTTGAGATTCGATTATTTCCTTTCTTTCAATACTCCTACGACATTAGGCTCCTCTTTGTTGAATTTATATTCCATAAAGCTGTAATATCATAATCTACGATATTGCTGCTGACGGTATCTGCTCTGAATTACCCATTCATTGTGTGTATGGATAGCTTCGGGCTGTAATTAGGATTACAGCGATGACCGAGATTATTTTGCCAAGTCGTGCAATTGAAGCGTAAAAATATCGGCTTAGAAGAGCTAGAAAAACAGGATTACAACAGCTTACTGTGTCTCAAGAATTTCACGTCCATTGCAGTTGGAGTGTTTTATCCTAAAAAGATACATCTTTAGGTTTAGTAGTTTAGCTATTGGTGCAAAGAAAAATAGGTATGGCTGTTTGCAATTTCGTGAAAATATTCAGCAAACTTCTTATTCTCCCAAAAACAATGTAACGCACTTCCAACGCTTTTAATTTTTTGTTTATCAATTTTAGTGATTTACCAGCGAATCATATTTGTTTTTGTTGGTTCCTCATTTAGTTGTGTATGATAAAATATCAGTGATTCATACATAAAGAATTTACGAGGGTTTTAGAATATTTTGACCTCTAGGTGTAACAGTCGAACAGTGGACAAATAAGTCTTTGAAAATCGTTCTAATCATTAAACTTGCATGATATAACGATTCTAAAAATGTTATTCGATGTAACATTTTAATAAAAAATAAAACATTTTAAAAAATCGTTAATACAAAAGTAACAAAGAGGACATTCAAATACTAAAATAATCTATTATAAAAAAGAATAAGACCCCTTTTACTTTGTGACAAAATATTTTAAAGTAGCGAACTAAGTATGAGAGTTTTACTACTCAGCCGGCTTTAAAATATTACCAGACTCAATATAATTTTTAAATTTTACATTTGAAATAGCTGTAACAGAGATGATAGAATGAAATACGATTAATAAAACTCGGTCACAAATATTTAAAATAAAATCTAAAGGATTTTTTTTCCAAGTTCTTCAGCTATACTTAATAGTGACAGATGCTAGTATAATTTAACAGGTATTTTCTATTGCTGCTGCTTTTTAGCACGATTTTAAGTCATAACTTGAGTTTTAATGATTTGAATCTGGGACAGATAACATCGTCGGCACCATGCTAAAATTACGAATATGAAAATTGGCACTTTTCAGGCCGACCAAAACACTGAATATAATTTTTTCCCACCTGACGTGTTAGGTATTTTTCAATTTTTAAATTTTTATAGATATGTTTAAGAGTAAAATTATCATTCGATGGTATCATTTTAATTTTAAATATTTGTAGAATTTGAACTTGAAAAACGAAATTGAAAAACGCGATTTTTCACATTCGTCATTTTAGCATGGTGCTGACGATATGCTCTAGTCTGTTGATAAACAAAATATTGTTAAGGCACTTTAAAAACTTATGTACAAAACATTGATACTTGGATATACGTAATCAAATCGAGAATCAATAAAATTGGTCAATTTCTGGAAAACGTTATAATTACTTAAAAACAATCAACAGTGATATGATGTGAGTTATTTTCGTAAAATCGACAGAAGTTCAATGTGTTGTTATGTTTAAATAAGGTTGTAAAAAAATGACTGTGCTTGCTTTTGTTATTTTTAACGCTCTGTTTGAAGCAGGATAATTTTCAAAGGAAATGTATCGATTCCTCTAATGCCAGTGTATTTCATCCCCAGTTTATTTTCCAGCACCTTCGACAGCGAGACTGAAAATATGAGAACAGTTGACATTTGAGATGAAAAATATATTTGCTTTTTACGAGAGTTGGCACTTCCTGGCCGCAGGGTGTCAGAATTGAATTATTCGGGAAGCATTTGTTAACCCATAACTTACATTTCATGGGAGGCGAAGGATATTTTCCAGGAGTTTTGGACTGAACGGGGAAAGGGAAGTTGTTAAAATATGAGATCGAGTTCCATATTTACGTATTTTATGACATCGCTTCAGAACGTTTGACGAGTCACATACGGCACGAGTCTTTCTCAAAAATAGCTTTTGCTTCGTAGGAACCTCGAAACGAATCCCAAAAGTATAAGGTACATTATAGCTAAAAAATGATATTTGTATAACCTAAGATAGCTTTTCCGCTTAACGACACATAACGACGAAAATGGGATGGTAATACTACAATGATAACAGGCCCGTCATTAAAAGGGGTCATTAAAGGGGGGGATTGATTTTGGGAACCCCGATTTTGGAAAATCAAAGCAATTACATATCAGTGGACGTGGTTTTTGTTGTTTTCCAATGAAATCGCACCGTGTTTGCACCCTTTGACCCCACTGGAAAAACTTGAAAGGACGGGCCTGAAGGATAAGTACAGTATTGTGCCGCCCACTGCACTGTTTTTAACATCAACCAATATCGTTCCTTCAAACTGGTCATTTTCCATTGCATTTCATTTCTACACTCTTGTTTGCTTGCCCGTATTATAGCTCCTCAATTCAACGCACTACGACTGTTACATTTACTTTGCCTCCGCAGAAAAAGAAAACAAGTCAAGATACGATATTGGTTTCATGATATTTACAACTCTATTTACTAAAAACAAAACACATTGAGAATAAAAATCTGAGCTTTTCTGTGGCAATAAGAATTGTCTGAGTATATGTAATGAAACAAAATAGTAAAATAAATTAAAATGATTTTATTGCTACATTTTTGTTTATCATTTGCGAAATTTAGCTTATACATTTTATTATCAGAATGAATTACATCATTCTAAATATGATAGTTTTGCTTTAAAATATTCGGGAAACTGAAGTTACATGATATTCGTATGCAGCGACTTACTAAACATTGTATACCTACAGTAGCCAGCGATTCCTAGTTAGAAAAGTTCTGCTATGCAACAATACTTTTACAAACTCTTTCAAAAATTCGCTCTCATGTAATGACCATAAATACTATGCTTTTATAATGAGAAATGTTTTCGTTTAACTATAAGTAAAATTGATATGATTGCTTGTTTAGTGAATTGGGATTAGGTTTAATGACAAATATGAAGACATAGTTTAAAAGAAATTACGAAAGTTATAAAGCACATTAAGCTAGACATTAAACAATTTGAGGAAACATATTTAATAAATCAAAAAATAGAACCTGGATATCATTATGGAGAGTAAATGAAAGATGTATTTGTATTAAATATGTATTTTTTAATGATTTAGATATAGTTTATAATTTACAGTTTCAAATTCACCTTCTTCTTCATCAGTGTAATTTACATAAATTAAAATAATGTATTTAAATTAAACATAATATTTCGAAAGTACATTTTATATAGTTTAATAATTAATTTGTTGTTGAAGAATAACTGATGAAAGAAAAGAATTTTCTCCCACCGTCAAAAAATATTCATTCTTAAATTGGAAGCTAGAAAGAAGGTAATATCATCGAAGAAAAAAAAACTTATCATGTTGAATATTTTAATTTAATTTAGTTTTCACGCGTTTAACCTTATAAGTTCCACTTTTAAAATGTTCAAAAATCTAGTTGCTTGCTGTCATTGACTTTCCAACACAACGTCAGCTGCGATAGAACGCCGAGATTAAAACATGGGACTAGTTGACATCCGTAATGAAAAATACATTTACACTTCACGGGATGTGACACTTCCCGGCCTCGGAGTGTCAAGTTTGAATTATTTCTGAAGCATTTTACCCATAACTTACATTTCGTTAAAGGTAACAAAGATTTCTCCGAAGCGTTGAACATAAATGAAGTGGGAACCTTAGTCAAGGAACGTAATGAATATCTTTCTATTGAATAAAGTTCGTATATTTCTCAGTAGTTGATAGAAATGATTGGTTATACATTTTTTTTTCTTTTTTAATTTAAAACTTTTATTTTTATTTATTTATTTTATTGTTTTGTTTAAAACTTTTTTTGTAGGAACGATTACTTGTTGTAGATTTCCAGAAAATAAATTAAAAACATTATTGCGAAAAGTCAAATACGACATTAAAAGAAAAGGTTCAGTGCAAAACTGAATAGAACTAACTATCCTGCTTTGATATCGAATTTTATCTGGCATATTTTTTGCCTTTAAAGATTGAAACTTTAATTATATGTCTTTTTTCGGCCGTTATATTAGACAGTATGCTTTCATAAAATGATGTGTCATTAGTATTAATTTACGAGCTACACTTAAATAGAGTTAAAATTGTTGAAACATAAAGGTCTTATCTTTTGCGACGAATTTCAATGTTTATTGTAATTAAAATTAAACAAATGTATCACGCTATTTTTCGAAAACTCTACATTGTTAAAAAATATCACACATTTGAAATACGAAAGTCAGGGACTCTTGGTTGACAATTCCATTTGAATTTTTAGATGTTATTAAATGCCTATAATGCCAAGAATAACTTCGTTATTTTTATTATTTTAGTAGGTTATGGAATTCGTTACGAAATACGACATAACTCATTTCAGATATTTGTCTTCCATTAACAAAGAAGAACCTAATAAATCGAGGGCACTTCGGGGTAAAAAATTATTACAGCATAGTGAAAATCTGTTTGACAAATAGCAGTCGTTTGGAAGGGTTTATCCTCTTGGAAGTAACTGAAATAATGAGGATTTGTTGCTGATCGTAAAACATTTGCTCAATTCTTTCCGCAGAGAGTAGTTTGCCCAAAGACCCGGAGAGAAAATTTAGACGTATCACGTAAAGAAATGCTGTCACGTCTCTTGTAAGTTTAGTGGTAGTGGATATTGTTAATATTATATTCGTGCTCGTTTAATTTAATCTTCATTCTTAAATTATTATTGTTTTTTTTGCATTTTTATGGTAATGACTTGCATAAATATCCTATGAAATTATTCGTCCTCAATTTTGTCACAATTTAGCGTCAATCTATTTATGTTAAGGAAACCGTATAGTTAAATAGGAATATTTTTACTAATCTTTACCTTGTTACTAGTTATTCCATTATTTTTTCCTTATAGTCGTCCGTCGATAGTTAAAAATATTTTATGTAGTCATTTAATTTTTTTCAGATAGTCATTTAAAAATATTTTAAACGCGAAAGTTATGGTTCATTCTACGTCCTTTAACAAATTGATATGTCATGGAGAATATTGTGAATGAACATATTTTCACCTTCTGCTTCTCACTTGTCCCACTGTATTACATAATATTATTGTTACTTAAAAGTGTTTTTATTTCAACTAAAATATGTGATATATTATTTCTTGTCAAACCCTCTTTATAGTTTAAGAGCTAGCAACGTCGAAAAAATAAGAATTTTTAGACGTCTGACTCTTGGCACATGTCTCTCAATGGCAGCATAGGATCAATAACTAAAATTTTAGAAATACATTATGAATCACTTTGTTTATAGACTCGGGCATTTCAACACACAATACTTTGATAGCATTAAGTATTTTGCTATATCAGTGAATTTTATAGTCCAAGGGCAACGTCGAAAAAACAAGAATTTTAAGAAGTCTGGCCCCTTTTTAATATATCTTTACTCATACTCTTCAGAGTAGTGTGTGGGCTGGTTGGTTGCCGGTAGAGGTTGCGTTATTTACTGCGCATCACGCTTTTATTGAAAAGAATAGTGATTGTTCAACCTTTTTAGGGCAATTCTATGTCAAGTCAAAGAAAAAAAAAACAAGTTTTTTAATTCACTATTTCCGATTTTAACCCATTAATGCCTGACATTTTTTTTCCAAAGATATTTTGTGTACTGGTTACAAACAGTGTTTAATGGACAGGAAAAATAATAAAAAAATATTATGTAAAAAATATTTTTTTTTATTAAGGAAAGAAAAATCGTCATTTAAAAGTTACAATAGACTCCAGAGGGTACATACTTTTTTTACTAAATTTTTTTTCTGCCTACGATAAAATATTTAAAAAGAAATTTTATAAAAAGAAATAAAATCAGCAAAATTAACATAAACTGGGAAGCTGAGAATAACTTTGAAAACTTAGCTTTTTTTCTTGAGATTGTGAACGATGTTAATTTTTGATAAAGATCATATTAAAACTGCTACATGACACACTTCACAATGGTTATGTGCTGCAGTCTGTTAATAACGAATTGAAACAGTATCAAGGTACTAATTGAACCCTATTATTTGGTTGAAATGTTCATTTTGGGGAAATTCAGACCCTTTTTTGGACCGTCCCTAAAAAGGGACGCTAGGCATTAATGGGTTAACAAAACTTAGTGTGAAGAACACATCTGACAAAACAAGTAATCCTGAGAGTTTTTAGATTTTTATATTGAAAATTATGCAAAGTACAGATTTATTGATTATCTTAAAAAGTGTGAGGAAAAAGAACGAAAATGTTTTCATGCTACTGACTGTAAATTTTCTTCTAATTATAGTAAAATAAAATTAAAAAAAAAAAAGAAGAAAAAAAACATTGTAAAGCTAAAACATACAGTTTTTCATTGATATATTGCAAAACTTTTTTACAAAAGACTTAAGCTTCAAATTGCTCTGAAATAATTTAAAAATTACTATTTTTACTAGTAAAAATATAATGCGCAGTAAAAACCTTTGCTGTGGCAGCCACACTGTCCGCCCCTGTTCGGAAAAGCATAAGAAAAGATAAATCAAAGAGACAGATGCCTTAAAATTCTTTCTCGAAAGTGTTGCTAGCTCTTAAATTATTACCGCTTTCCACATTTTTAGACCCTTTGCAAAGTATGACATTATTTGTGGATAATCTCCAACTTGAAAACATGTTTTTTTTTTCAAAACTTCAATATAGAGAACCTAAATAATAATAAATTAGGATTTAACCTTGAAACTGAAAATTTTATTATAAAGTTAGAAAATTAATTACATTTCGCATTAGATTCGCCTCATTTCGTTTCACTTTCATGTTACTTCATGTTTCGTGTGGAATGTGTCATCCATACAGTCCCGTTCTGAAATTTCATCTGTTTAATGTTCCTCATTTATTCATAGACGAGAGATGTTAGTTTTCCAGGATTTCCTTGTTATTGATGATAGCCATAAATGCAGCTTTCAACATTTTAGTGGCTCTGCCGTATTTAGTGAGTCTGAAATTTATTTCAAACATGTTTTCAAACTGCTACTAAATGTTTTGTTCTAAAATATATCTTTTTTTTCTTTTCTTCTTTTAATTTCGTGTAGAAGCTGAATGTAAGCGTAACTGTAAAAGCGTATATCCCACAAGAAGTCAAAAAAAAAGTTGATATTTCGTTTGATATTTAATTTATTTAAATGGTGCACGAGATATATGTGTTGCATCAATTTACAGTACACAAACAATAACTATTATTATTGAACAATTTTTCTAACTGAATTAATAGCATGATTAACCAAAACTGATTAATGATCTTACAGTTTTCTTCTGTATACTACAGTACATCCTATTTACAGCATTACGAAGCTACCAGGCTAGGTTTTCACCAAACGATTATATAAAAAAAAATATTTCCTTTTCTTACTTAGTAGCCAAGCATTTTTTATCTTATTTCTGTATTTAAAATTCTTCGAAGATTTGTTCATTTTATGAAATTTCCTGAAGTCCACGAATCTTGTAGAAAATTGTTTAATGTTTAGTCAGTAAGTTAACATGTATTGCTCAATATTAAATAATTTACTAACTTATCCACTAAATTAATATTAAGCGGTGGTTTTATTAAGAACTCATAATTTTCCAAAAGTCTCTTTATACGTACCGTAAAATGGGGTGTATAGGAAGAGCCAGCGGGGTCAATCGGAACAAAACTCCCAGACCGTACAAAGAAATTCTTCATAAATGTACTATCGGGTATTTTTCGCCATTATTTTTTTTTAGAAAGGTAAGATCATAGGAAGTAAAAAAAAAATACTTTTGTCAATCTGGCAATGCTACTGGCTTATAAAGAGGCCTGCACGTGGAATTCTAGAAAACATCACATTTTCATAGACTGCAAAACTTCATATGTAAGTACAAACCTTCTTATATTTTAAACCTAAGAGTGGTATGTTTTAATTTTGCATGTATCTGAACAACAGAATACTACATTAGAATTTACATTTTTTAAAAAATTGTGTCACAAAAATGGAGAATTCTGAAAAATGCCACGGGAAAAAAATTTGCGGGGAGTATCGGAACACTTGATATTGTAGTTCCAATTCAAACGTATTTAAAGGAAACTGTTTGAAAAATCAAGATTCTAACCATAATTCTTCTAATCAAGACAAGAACAAGGGTTTATTACTGTTTATCCCTTCTCTTGATCAACTAGATCCGAGAATGACAGAAAGTTGCAGATTAAAAAAAATGCTCCAGGAGACTTCTTTTTACCTAAAATACTTGGGGGAAAGTCATACAGACTTTATGTATCAAAAGTCCAGCACACAGACAATGATGAATAAGTGGAAAAATCTTACAGAACAATCCTTAAAACCCAGATATTTTAAGAAACTAAAGAAAAAGCAGCGTTCATCCCAGAAGATGTTATGAAAAAACTTAAGGCAAGCCACATCTGCTAGTTTTAAGGACAAGTACACATTTGTGGACGCTATGAGTGACTTCAATTTATGTTACAGCTTTGTATTTAAATTCAAAAGCACCCAGGAAAAAATGTCAGCACAAAACCTTTAAAAAAAAACTCGGTAAAACCTGCAGGTATTTCGGACTGATTTGCCTTTCTAAAGCCTGAACGAAACCTGTCAAAAACACTCGCATTACCTGCAGGTTTTGTACAGATTTAGTCCGAAATACCTTCCAAAAGCTTGTCAAAAACACTCGCATTACTTGCAGGTTTTTTACAGGTTTAGTCCGAAATACCTTCCAAAAGCCTGTCAAAAACACTCGCATTACCTGCAGGTTTTTTACAGGTTTAGTCCGAAATACCTTCCAATAGCCTGTCAAAACCTCTCGCATTACCTGCAGGTTTAGTCCGAAATACCTTCCAATAGCCTGTTGAAAAACTCTCGCAGTACCTGCAGGCTTCGTACAAGCTGTTGATTTACCCACAGGCTGTGTTCAATTCCTTCAGTCATCAATCCAGGCATCAATCCAAGAGAGAAATTAGGTCAGTGAATGGACCTTCGCAAAATTCAAAAACTCAAAATAAGGACACTTTACGAAATTCAGAATAGTAAATCTGCAGAAAAAGATTCAAAATTAATCAGAAATTAACTTTTCTTCACAAAATTACTTATTAGTTTTCACAAAATTCCGAAAACAGGACCCTGGTAAAAAATGTGTTCTCAACGTATGTTCTGGTACTGATCCTCAGACCTTTTCTGTCCACATGAAATATTTCGTAACTGATAAAAATAATCACAATAACAATATTAATAGTAATAATAAATAAACATTGTAATATTTAATTTATTCTCAGTTTTACGAGATTATTATCTTAATTCTCTACTTTTGCAAATTGTAAAACTTATGCAACAAGAAACAATAGGTAAATTCAAAATATTAAGACTTACCTGACTTTCTACTACTAAAGGCTGTTCATTTTTTTTTTCATTCAAAAAATATACACATAGAAATGAAAAGATACACATAGAAATTGAAACCATTTATTTTTAATTTTTTTTCCTTCTGCACAATAGGGTGTATCGAAAAAACCCTTTTTTCGAAATTCAATTTACTAAGTTGATAAAAAGTTGCCCCTACCTATCCACATATTCCACAAAAAATTTCAGTCTAATCAGAAATTGTTTAGGTGTTCCGCACGAGGCCTGAAGTTTGTGAATTTCTTCAAAAATATGATTTTTTCCTAATTTTTTTTAAATATTAAGAACAAATGTTAAAAATAATTCAAGTTGAAAAATGTACACCGCAAAGTCGGAGGACAAAATTGGGTTTGAAAAAAAGTATATTAAACAACATTTAAATCTCCCACATTTATTCTGAACTTACGTAGTTTTCACCAAAACTAGCATTTTACAAGGCCATGCAGCTTGGTTAGAAACTTGTTTATGAATGTGGAATCTAACTGAATTAACACTTGAAACTGGGAATCATCTGTGATTTATGTGGAGTAAAATAATATAAACTATAAACAGAATCTAAGCTCCTCGTCACACAGTGCCCGGGTTCTATCGGGGCCCCCGTGATGGTAAACGAAATACAGCTCCGCTAGCGTATTAGCTGCTTTAGAATTGCAGAAGAACATATATCTTTGGTTGAGGAAATATACTCTAGATATTTCGGACATGGTGCTCTAGTAAATGGCCCAGGAAAAGAAAATGTAGCTTCAGTTTTACGATTTATGGGAAAAAAAAGTTCTGTTGATAATGAACATAAAGACAGCAATTGTGATGGCATATCAGTTAACACTGAAAAAATCAAATGATGCTATTAGACTTCCAGAAAAGTCTTTAGAACCCTAACTACAAGCCGTTGTATGTTTTCTTCATTTAATGAATTACCACTTAGAAAGTTAATGGTGGCTCTTGATAAACCGACTACTGGACAAAATTCTTTTAAATTATTGGAGAATTCTAACAATATTGCTAAGATCTACCAGTCATGAACTTTAAGAAAATAGAACGCGTTTTACCAGAAGTTGATGTCAAAGAATTGAGTCAAAAATACTTATGGGATGTGTCAAAAGCTGTAATGTCTGGGAAAAGTTCTTAAAATTTAGCAGAAAGGAACCCTGCAAGCTTTTCCCATGCAAAATGGCTCACGATGGCAAAGTTTTGAGGCTATACATCGCAAATAGTAGTAATTCAAGTTCAGAGTTAAATAAACTAGCAGAATTTATAATAAAGGTTTACGCTCTCTGCTTTTCAACAATCAAATCTCAGCATAAAATTATTCATGCATCTAAGCATTTTTTTTAAGATCATAGATTGCAACAAATATTTGGATACAAATCTCCAAAATGTTATCCATTCCACATTGTAAAGAAGCTATCTTGCATGGGAAAAGCTTTTACAGTATTTTTGACTCAATCCTTTGACATCAACTTTTGGTAAAACACGTTTCTTAAAGTTCATGAGTTCATGACTGGTAGATCTTAGCAATATTGTTAGAATTCTCCAATAGTTTAACTAAAAGAATTTTGTCCAGTAGTCGGTCTATCAAGAGCCACCATTAACTTTCTAATTGGTAATTCATTAAATGAAGAAAACATACCACGGCTTCTAGTGAGGGTTCTAAATACTATTCTGGAAGTCTAATAGCATCATTTAATTTTCCAGTGTTAACTGATGTGCCATCATAACCGAGAGCTTTAATGTTCATTAACAATAGAACTTTTTTTCCTACATAAATCGTGAAACTTAAGCTAAAATTTCTTTTCCTTGGCCATTTACTGGAGCACCATGTCCGAAATATTTAGAGTATGTTTCCTCAACCAAATATATATGTTCTTCTGCAATCCTAAAGCAGCTAATACGCTAGCGGAACTGTATTTCGTTTATCATCACGGGGCCCCCGATAGAACGCGGGCACTATGTGACGAGGGGCTTAGATTCTGTTTATAGTTTATATTATTTTACTTTTAACTACACATAAATCACATATGATTCCCAGTTTCAAGTGTTAATTCAGTTAGATTCCACATTCATAAACACGTTTCTAACCAAGCCGCACGGCCTTGTAAAATGCTTGTTTTGGTGAAAATTACGTAAGTTCAGAATAAATGTGGGAGATTTAAAAGTTGTTTTATATGCTTTTTTTTCAAACCCAATTTTGTCCTCCGACTTTGCGGTGTACATTTTTCAACTTGAATTATTTTTAACATTTATTCTTAATATTTAAAAAAAATTAGGAAAAAAGCATATTTTTGAAGAAATTCACAAACTTCAGGCCTCGTGCGGAACACCTAAACAATTTCTGATTAGACTGAAATTTTTTCTGGAATATGTGGATAGGTAGGGGCAACTTTTTATCAACTTAGTAAATTGAATTTCGAAAAAAAGTTTTTTTCGATACAGCCTACTGCACAATCTTGTGGCAGGTATTAATTTTCTGCCGTATGGCTGCCTTTACTGGTTTGACATCTGCAGAAAACTTTTCTGCAACATGAAGAATGATGTCGTCAATAACATCTTTTGGCAGGAGGGCCTTCGTGACATTTATAGGGGATTTTTTCAATACACTTGTCCCCAAGCTTTGACGGCCAAAAACAACTTCCAAAAGGTCCCCTGTGTAGACCGAAACATTTCGCATTCTACACAGGGACAGTTTTTTCGATGACACAGATGTGCCCTCTCCAAGAATTACACAGTTCGCAGCATCTTCTACTGTTGATGCAGTCACAGCCTTGCTAGCCTGATGTTCTTTTAACTGTTGTTTTTTTAACTTGTATTTTGCCTTCAAGTTAGAGTACTTCCCTCTAATTCTCTCCATTTCGGGTGTGGGTAGGCATACGTTGATTCCAAGAGCTTTGCGGAATTTCATCTTTCAGATCACCAGCTATCTCTCTCATACGCCGAAGTAATCGGCTGGGCCGATCATCGCCCAATTGTAAGTCGGTCAGCAGATTTTTTAGCTTCGTGCGCTCCGAATCTTCAAATTCGGCGATCAGACGATCGCAAAATGCTTTATACTTCCCGTCTTTGGGGGATTGAGCACTATGTCGGACACATGTTATAGGGTTGCTGCATCAATATTTGCAACCAACGATGAATATTTTGTGTAATCGTTTACGATGCCACTAAACGCAAAAGAATTGTCACATTGTGCTAGCCACAATCTAACACAAGCTTTCCAGAACACTGGAAGTCGCAATGCAATACGTGCAACTTCAGTCTTCAGTCACAACAATTACCGTCAGCTGGGGTAAGATTGGCCCTTTGAGGGTAACATTGGCCCAAAGTTAGAAAAAGTTTTGTTGTCCCGTATTGTAATCATAATGATGAGTTATCGGCCCAGACAATGCCTTACTGGATAGGTAGCACCACTGGCTTTACTGTTCATGAAGTGGAGGTTATTTCTATATTTCATATTCACTCTAGTGCTGCTCCATCTTCACTTTGAGAAAGTGGTAAAATTTTTTGTCTCTCAACTTTTACTTGTGAACGCTAATTCTTGAAGAGCTACTTGAGGTAAGTGTATAACGATATCATATATTCAATTGTTTCAAGTATTTTTGGTGTAATAATGCTGTTACCTTTGTTATTTACAAAGTAATTCGATTTTATTATTTCATGACAATTTTGGCCCAGAGTTGGGGTAACTTTGGCCCAAGATGGTGGCTGTCCTAAAGTTACCCCAAGGTACAATTTTTTCGATATAAAACTTGATTGGTACCTATTTTATAAGCAGTTGTTTAACAAAACCACTTAAAATATTTTTATTATTATTTTAAGCACTAGTTTTTAGCTTTTTATTTTAAGCACACTGGATTTTTTTCAGGAAAAATGCCGAGAAATCGGATAAAACCTCTTGGTACAAGAAATTAGGCCAATTACAAACCAGAAGTGTTAGAGGAGTGTTTAGAGGCTATTAAGTCTGGTGCCTTAACCCAAAGAGCTGCAGAAAACATGTATAATATACCTAGGTCTACAATAAAAAAAAAACAAACTTAAAGGGATTCATTCAAAAAATGTGGGACGTGTAAGAATCTTTAGTGATGAAGAAGAGCATGTTTTCGAACAACATTTAATAAAAATTGCAGACTATGGGTTCCCTGTAACTGAATTGGATTTTTATTTTTGTACAATACAATATTTTTCCCTAAAATGAAGTTTGTTTCATTTATTCCTATTTCTACCCATTTCATGGATGTTTTTGAATTAAAAGCAGGCAAAACAACAAACTAATGTGTCTGGTGGTAATTTTATCTAGGGGCCGTGGTGGCCCGATCGGTAAGGCATCGGACTCGTGTCCGGAGGGACCCGGGTTCGAAACCCAGCCGATCAAAGATCCACCGCCTTGATTAATGGTGGCTGGGAGGCGTTAAAAATGTCGTGGTCACAAAGTCCTCCAAGTGAAACGATACCTCTGGGGGTGCTGGGCCCTAGGGTTTGCTCGACCCTAGGTTCTGGTTCAAAATTAAGAACAGAGCGCTCTTCAGGGCCCTATCCCGGTTAAACCACGAAGCTGTGGTAGGTACGGGGGACCCTGGAGAGTGTGAAGTGAAGGTAATTTTATCTTGTCTAACTTTAGCCCAACCTATACTAATCGCAGGTTTTATATGGTTTAAAAGTATGGGACAAAGTTTCCCCAATTCAAGGCAACTTTGGCCCAAACATTAAAAAAATGCAGTATAATATTGCAAAATGATTGAGAGGTCTCAATATGGTTTTAATTTAATGATACAAGGTTTGTTTACACAATAAGATGTATTGAAAATTAATATAATCAATGTCAAAAGACATATCGCTGATAAAACTATTACAAATCTTTAGATTTGGGCCAATGTTACCCCAGCTGACGGTACATTAGTTAATAGCGAAAAGAACAGAGCACAAAAACATGGCAACCAGCACGCCGGTCGCGAGGAGAGAACGTAAACAAAGTGCTCTCTTCAGCTCAGTTCTTTTTACTCCCAAGTTGAGTTGCTAGTTGCCGCAGCTGCATCCTTTTCACCAAAGGAAAAATAGTACAAAATTATCAAGCGAAAAGGAAACTTTGCTTGGTTCTGATTCATTTGTATTTTATTTCAGCGGAGCACTTTTTTCAAAAACGATGTACAGTACAAAAAAAAAATTGCAAGCTTTTTCAACGTGCTGATTATTGCACTAAGGCAGGGATTCAAGTGAAACAGCACTGCGATCGCTTCGATGCGATCGCTACTGGAAATGAATTACATTATCATCAACTTAACTTGGCACTGACGTCACTACGAGCGGAGCCAATAAGAGCTCACAAGCAGTCGGCGATCTCCTCTTATTCGCCAAGTAGGCTGTGACGTTTTATCTAGCTCGTTTTTCATAGGCAAACGTCACGCTGACGTCACGATGTTTTTATCAAGAAACGTTCTAATGT
Source organism: Uloborus plumipes (assembly GCA_038373865.1). Taxonomy (NCBI): domain Eukaryota; kingdom Metazoa; phylum Arthropoda; class Arachnida; order Araneae; family Uloboridae; genus Uloborus; species Uloborus plumipes. Next base: position 37,724 of record JAXGGA010003633.1, read on the forward strand.
AATTCACTTCCAGTAGCGATTGCAGTTTGCGATCGTCTGTTTCACTTGAATCCCTGCCTAAATGACAATTCTTGTGCGGAAATTGAAAACATAATTATAGGAATTGAAGTGTTTTTTATTGTTCGCAAGCTTAGCACAAAGATTTAAAAAAAAAAGATACTACACTAGGCAACTTGTGCAGTGATATATATTTATTTGATGATAAACTGTCTAATAGTCATCTGTGTATAAGACCAAATATCATTTGTAAATTTATTTTTGTTCCAATTTCAGGAAATGAAGCCGATTATATTATACCAGTAATAAATTGTGCTGAACAGTATGGGCTGTTTCATGTACTATTTACTAAAAATTTAACAATACCCCACTCGGCGGCTGGTGCACCAAAAGCTTGGGGTCAAGAGAAGGGGGTGGGGGAGGTGACAGTATTTCTTAAACTGTTTTTCTTCCCTGCAAAATTTGGCTATATTATTGGACTTTAACATTACCTTTTTGATGGCGTCTAAAATATGCCAAATACGGCCTGAAAAATCAAAACGGATGGCCACCGCCAACTCCCAACTTTCGATTAAAAGTTTATTTTTATAAAATAATATGAAAAACCCTTTTCCGGAAATATTCAGCTTTTATTTTCTTGAAATAAATCATTTCACTGAGAAAAAATTCATTTTCCAATTGATAATTTCTTCTTAACTGTAAAAAGTGAACGGGCAAGGTCCCTTTACTTTTGGAAGTGACGAGGCAGTCGCCCCTTGCCCCCCGTACGGCGAACGCCTATAATCCCATTTGTTTGTCAAATTTAGCATTTTTTTTTTAAATCTTTTTACGGACTTTTTCTCTTACTAAAGCTGTTTGCACGTAAACGCACACATTTATTTTATAAAAAAGAGGGAGGGGGGAATCAAATTAGCTCTAAATTTTAAGGCAGAAGCTCTATATCTATATATAAAGAGCTGTTGAACTTTTTTCTCAAATTCTAGCTTTTATATTTGTTCATTTATTCCTTTTTTTTTACATTTGAATATGGTTAAGAACAAAAAATTTAATATCCGATTTGAATTTCCAAACTTTTTTTTTCATTCAACTTATATTTTATTTTTTCCTATTATCATAACATGCATTTGCATGAAATTGATTTTACGACCGCATTACTATTTTTTTTTGCATAAAGTTCAAGTTTATCAAAGCTCTTATGAAAAAAAATCAAAAGAATTCAGATTAAAAATTTAAAAAAAAAAAAAAAAAAACCAATCATTTTTCTATTAAAAAAAAGTCATGATTCTTTTACACCCTGCTGACCTTAACATAAAAGGAATATTCACCAAATGAGGTGGAGCAAAATAAAAATCTGGTTGATAAACTGAATATTGATTTTTGAAGAAATTGAGACAAATATTTTTGTGCATAAAAAGTGCACAAATTTTAGAGTTCTTTATTTCGTGCATAAAATGTGCAAAACTTTTAACAAACTAGAGTGTGCACTTTTTTTGTGTGCATAAAAAGTGCTCAAAATGTGCACAAAAAGTGGATACTTCTTGGAGTATTCAAAAGTTATTTACTTTTTGTCCAGAAAATGTACACAAAAAGTGGACACTTTTTGAACTACTTAAAAGTTATTCACTTTTTGTGCACAAATTGTGCACAATATCGACTTTTTTTCACAAAAAGTGCAAACATTTTCTAGCTGGGTAAATTTAAAACAACCACCCAACCCCTAAAAATTTAATCTTCGCAGTTTGCAAAGGCTGAAAAACTTTTATCAAAGTTTTAAAAACCAATTACTTGAATTTTTTCCTGTATAAAACCTGTTTTTTAGTTCTCCTTTCGAAGAACCTGAACTAAACTTTTCAAAAACTCCTATTGCTTTCAGTATGAAAATTTCAATGTTCTTATTATCCTCGCGGTGCGCATGCACCTGCTAAACAACTGAATCGTTTTGTAAGAGTAGTTGAAATGCTGCATTTTGCCTTCGAAAAACCTGTTTATATCCTGAATTATGCCTGCATTAAACCTGTATGGTTTTTTTTCCTTTCGTAAACCTGAATTGACCTTCCAAAATCCTGTTTACAACCTGAACTGTGCCTGCATTAAACCTGTATGTTTTTTTTTCCTTTCGTAAACCTGAATTGACCTTCCAAAAACCTGTTACCAACCTGAACTTTGCCTGCATTAAGCCTGTAAGGTTTTTTTTCCTTTCGTAAACCTGAATTGACCTTCCAAAAACCTGTTTATAACCTGAAGTGTGCCTGCATTAAACCTGTGTTTTTGTTTTTTCTTCGTAAAACCTGAAGTGACCTTCCAAAAACCTGTATAGTCAGCATAAAACTTGCAGGTTTTCTGCTGACATTTTTTCCTGGGCATTTCTTAAAATTAATTTCAATTTTTCATAAGTTCAAAATCATTTTGAATTTTGACAAATCATAAACGTTTACTGGTATAGAAAATATTTTCATTTGACAATAACTATCTATTCTTATTCTTCCTCATCAATATTACTCATGTTTGTGAGACCTATTACAGGTTAAATTGAAAAAAAATAAAAATTTTAGCATCTGTTCCGATTGACCCCTATCAGCGGGGTGATTCGGAACACCCCTAAATACCTATATATATAAATAAAAACTGTTCGAAATGTTTTGTCTTTGCTTGAAATATCAAAAGCAAAGCAAGACCGAAGTTTTTAGCCAAAAAATCAAATTGAAAAAACAAATCTTTTACCTCCTTTTTTACAATCAAAGCTGAAAAGTGCACCGATTCACCCCATTTTACGGTACTGTATATGTTAGGCAGTTACGCGTAAAATTAAACAATGTGTATTTTGCCATTTTTCAAAAAAGACATGGCCGAAAACATGGGCTGAAATACTTTTTTTTGAACTAATTTTGCATCATTTCAATTCTAGAAAAATAATTTTGAATTTAAATTACAGTCGAACCCGCTTAATGGAATATCGGTTAATGGAATATCCCGCTTAATGTCATACATTTTCAATGTCCCGAACCGTAGTAAATCATTTCTGTGTTAAATTTCCCGGTTAAAGGAATATCATATTAGGAAGCAATCCCGGTTAAAAGAATAATTTTTAGCCACGCTGATGTCGATCTCCTTCCATTTCCAACCCTTTTTTCCGGATTTTTCCTCCAGTAAAGAGCAATAATGATTGTGAAGCTTATGGACGGCTTCCAAATAATGTTTTGTCACTTCGTTGAAAGGGTGCAGGGGCAAGAAAAGCGATTCCTGGAATCTGAATGGAATGTTTCCCTAGTGTTGTATACTGTTTGTCACCCCCACTGTGTATCGTTCCTTCTGCTTCAGAGAATGAACAATAAGATTCGAATAAGCTTTACCTCTAGGGACCCAAAGGAGAGATAAGAGAATAAAGGAGTAATGGGCAAACCAACAGGTGTAAAGGACCGGGGAAGAAGACGAGGCTGTGACGAATCTCTTCCGAGAAGCGCAACGATAAGTCTACTTTGATGTTCTGAAATCATTTTCCAATTTTGCTTCGGCTGTGCATGTGCTTGTCTCTTCATAATGTCTTCTAAGCGAAAAGATCGTACTTTGAAAGAAAAAGTGAATTTTATTGAATATTCAAATGCTAATGTAAATGTACGCAGTTACAACTTGAAAAAAAGTTCGAGATATCGCAATCTCAAGTTTCGAAATTGTTGAAAAATAAAGAAAAAATTCTAAACGACTGGAAATTAAACAAAAACCTTAATCAAAAGAGAAAATACACAGGTAAAGAATCAGAAGTTGAAGATGCTGCTCTCCTTCGCTGGTTTGCTGAGAAACGGGCTTGTAACGTTCCTGGTCATTTAATAAGGTCATTTTTAATTGAATTTCTTAATTTCAATATGTTTAAAATATTATTAATTAATATATTTAAATTACCATTAATTAATATGTCTAAGGTTAATCGTTATATACTTGTTGATGAATATACTTGTGGTTAAGGCAAATTTAAATGCTTTCTTGGTTTAAATGCAAGTTGGAACGTCGTGTGGATGGAATCCCGGATAATGGAATATCCCGCTTATTAGAATAACTTTCCGTGACAAATTGGCTATTCCATTAAGCGGGCTCGACTAGCAATGACAAATTGCAATAAGTATGAGTGAGGGAGTGTGTGTATGTGTACGGGCCGGTGGACGTCCCAGGAGGTAGAGCACCCGATGGTGGCAGACTTCGGGGCCGATCTGGAAAAGGGACTACACGACATCTGAAGTCCAACATGAAAAAAAATATAATAGCAATTTGTGATTGCTAAATAAAAAAAAAAAAAAACAATACGCAGTCAGTGTTTTGGTTTTTTGAGTGGGTCTTATCAAGGTCACTATATTAATGAACTGACATTTTTGATCGGATTTTTCATTGTTGCAGACGAGCTAGTGTTAAAATAAGATCCAGAACGGCTAATGCGTCATCCTGGCTTTACACCAAAGTTTCTGCATTTCTGTGATTTCATATCAGACCTCTTTTTGTTTTAGGGATCGGTCCTTGAAAAAAAATCGATCTTAATTTTTGAGAATTTTTTTTCTAGCCCCTTTGCTTTTTTTGCAAATTTTATTAATACCAGTGACTAAAAAGTAAAACTTTCAACTGAAGGCAACACACCCATTCTATTTCTATTTGTGTTTCAAATGCAAACTGCGAATCAAATATTTTAAAGCGAAACAGTCAAACAATATACTATTTCGAAAACTTACATCACTTCTGTCGTTACATTCTATTAGTTTTATTTGAAATAAGATATACATTTCTTTCTCTGAGGATCTTAGGATCAGCTATAAATTGAAATGACGAATATATATTTTAAATAAGACACATTTCGCGGCGGAATCTTTTCTCTTTCAGTACCATATTCACATAAAATATTCTGTTTCCTAAAAGATGGAACTCAGCATTGAATAATAATTCATGTTTCCATATTTAGCTTATTTCATAAAAATATGTTTGTTGTATCGAAGAGTACTTTTCTTTCTCTATTTATTTTTTATTTTTCGGTCATATAAGTAAAATCTTGCAGGACGAGAAAGTGAATTCCATATATTTGGAAAATAATTTATGAGGGCTAAAGTTTTATGATGGGTATCGGATTTTATTCGTTTCACATCGTAAACGATATCATTTTATTTAGAATTCATAGTTCTGTATCCAAACATTTTTATGAAGTAAGTGATACAAACTTTCTTACTACACATCCTAAAGCAACCACAGAGTGACTATTTTCAAAAAAACTACTTATCGTAGACAAGCACAAAATTTATATCAAAGTGTAAAATATTTTAAACTTCTGAATAATTTTTAAGCTCATTATATCAGTGTAACGCGACTAATACTAGCTGTTTCTCAGTGAAATTTTTAAAAAAGAAAGTATGACAAATCGATTTTTTTAACTCAAAGTTTTTTTTTGCTCAAAAAGTTCTCCCGGCGTTTTACAGTTTTCTAAATCGCCTTAAAAATAGGGTTTCGGATCATCCAAAAACTAAGATCTTTATGCAAAAAACCTCGCTTACTGATGTAAATCATGCTGATTTTTTTAAAGTTTGGAAGAGAAAAATAAATCATACAAAGTCAAACTTGGTAAATACGTTGTTTTATGTAATAACTGAAGGTTTAATGCCATGTTTTTTTGACATCAAAACTGTACGTTTATACGCCAGCGCTTTTTTTAGTAGAAAGTACTTTTCCTGTCGGAAGAATAATGATTTTTTTCTTCACTTTGTTGTTTATTGAGAGCTAAATACTCTTGATTTTAAGTTTCTTTATTTTAAGAGCAGGTAGTTTTTTCTTCATTTTTAAAAGCCGTATTTATCAATCTGCCATGTGATTAAGTTCTGCAGTTTTCACGACATGTCAAATCAAGAATTCAGACTGCCAGGTAAGTGCAATCGACTATTTAGGCCGACTTCTGTAATTTAGGTATTCATCCGAATTAAAAAATGGCAATACTAAGTTGTTAATTTAACTTTAAAATGATACAGTGTCTAATAAAATAGTTCTGAAAAATATGATACATTAGTTGATAGATCAGATTTAAAATGGAAGCATTCCAATTATGTATATTTTTAAGTATTTATTTGCTAATAAATGAAAAACGGAATAAACCCTTTATCTTTTTCTGATATTTTTGACAGAAAAACGATGAGATCGAAGCAGAAGATACGGCCACCAATCACACGTAAGGGTAAAAACTTTATTTAATATTTCTTAAAAACAGTCATATCTAAAAAAAACCCTCTTAATTATTTTAAAGGTTGCGTACATTACTGAAATAAGTTTTGGATATAAAACTTTTATGTCCTTGACTTGCAACATAAAATGTTAAATAAAACAATCTGCGCACTCGGGATTTTTTTTTTTTTTACTTTTTGATATTCATTCCAAGTTCAAAATTTTTCTCGCAAAAAGTAAAAAACTACTCCAGCTGTTGGTGTTTCTGTTCTTTTACTATTTATTTCCTTTCCTTTTGTAGTGTTTATAGCAAAAAATGCTTCAAATTGTTATAGAAATTTCCAAAATAAACATTAATAGAGTTTCAAAAATGTATTTTTTGCGACATCTTTCGAAGGAAATGAAACACAAAAAAAGGGTCAAAATGAAAGAAAAGTAAGAATATGAAAATGTAGAAAACATTTATTTTCCTCTACAATGCTGAAACATAACACTTCAGCAAAAGTGAACTTCACATTTAAGGAGATTTCACTCTTGATGCTTCGTTATTCAAAGTACGGTTACTTTGACTGCTTTTTCCAGAGATGAAGAGTCAAAATTGCATTCCAAAACTTCGATCTCCCCCTCTGCATTGGCTAAATGAAAACTGTCTCTCTTTCTTAAAAGCCTGGAAAAGAATTTTTTTAAATTTAATTAACAGCACGAAATAGCAGTTCAACTAAAAGACTGAATTATAAAACTGTATGTAAATATGCTTTTCAATTGTACAAAAAGCAGATGACGAGATTTTTAAATGTAGTGAGACGAGTTTCAAAACTAAACATCTTCTACATATGCCGCCCAAGTATTTTCGAAGCAAAAAAAAAAAAAAAAAAAAAAAACTTTTGTGAATTGAAATTAAATACTATCTCTAAGTACAGATTTATCCGTTAGTGTATACAAAAGCATAGCCTTTAATAGTTCTTTGAATCAAAATGAATGTTATGGCTTTGTTAACAAAATTTGAGTAGATCTGGAGGAGACATTATTTACCGTACGAGGATAAATTTGAAGCTAAAGCGTATTTCGAACAACTAGACTTAAGAAAATAACTCTAGCCCTGGAAAAAATTTAGACTTACTTTAACACTAAAATACGTAACTGGGTTTCATATTCAAATATTTTTTAAAAATAAATATGGCACTTATCGTTGTTTCTCAGGGAAGTAATTTTCATAATACAGTGTAGTCTCAACTTACGTGAGGGTATGCGTTCCAAGATCCCTGGTGTGTTAGTCGAAATTTTTTGCGTTGAGAAAAAGACTGTAATGTGTATAAGACTTCTGAATAAACATAACTAATGATTTTGGACGATTGTAAGGACGACTCAACCATTTCTTGAGTAAGTGTTAATATTTTCCACATTAAGAGCTGAATTTGTACTGTAGTAAAAAGGAGAGAGAGAGAGAGAGAGAGAGGCGCCAGACAAATAATTTCTGAGAGTTCAGAAGATAATTCAGTGTAGATTTTTTTTGATAGAACGTGTAGACAAGGTATGTTTTAGTCACCGAAGTCCGTTATTTTTCAGACCATGTGCATAAAAATTTCAGAAGATTGTATGACATAACGTTTGTAGTTTTCGGATTTTTTTTTGTTTATTTTAAACAGAAAAACGATATTAATGAACTGGCTTCTTATTCGTGCTACAATAATGAATGTATTGAAACGAAATATGCTCATAAATTCCAGCAGAATAAAATAATTCAGAATTGGAAAACTAATTTGACGTCAATAAATAATGCATCACATTCCCTCATTATTTTTATTCGTACCGTGTAATCCCTTTTTCCAGAAGACCATCATTTCATTCGGAAGAAAGATTGCGCCACTAAATTATGCCGGATGAACTGAATTAATTTTAGATTTTTTTAAAAGTTAAAGCAATTAATTATTTTTAACGAGTTTTTAATGAACCATCATTTTCCTATTTAGTAACAAAGAAACAAAGATTATTGGCAACAGATTGTTAGGACAGCAAATGAATGGATTGGAATTTTTGATTTTTACATCCATTTTAGCTTTCGTGCTTATGATTGCAATGCTACTTTTCCTGACTTTTAGTGTTTAAAATTAAAAGTTTATTGTTTAATGTTTCTTGTCTATAAGATGTGTGATACACTTAATGTGATAAATGAAAAGATATAGATGGTTTATTTTGAATAACAACGATGATTTTGTAATAGCATTACTCTTTGTTAGTGTTAGAGCAGATAAGTTTTTTCATCTTTAAAAGCACGTAAAAATCACTAGATTGGTCTCTGGGAACAATAACTCGGTCCTATATTATGGCTGTTCCTAGAATTATAAATTGTCTACACATTCTATAACAAAAGGGAAGGCATATCCAATCAATTCTGATTATTTAGCAAAGTTAATATGCATTTGCGATGAAAGATGTTCCAAAGTAGCACATTTTGTTTTTTAAAGGTTGTAAAATGTTATTAACGTTGTGGCAACGGATTAAAAACGTTTATAAAACGTTTAAACGTTTTTTGTTCTACCTGGGTTACTATAAACGAATTGATTGATCCATTATTATGAAAATAAGTCAAACATGACTACTTTATATCAATATTTCCAAAACTAAGTGATGTGGATTATTTTTAAAAACTTGATGCATATTCCGGCTACAAGATTTGTTTGGTAGTGAATTCAGCATTTCGAACTGTTCGTGATAGTGCAAAAGCAGAAAATATATTAAAAAATATTAGGCAAATATTTAAGTTTTAAGATGTAAAAGAACTATTTTCATAAACTACTTTAATTAAAGCTGCTAATTTTTCACTTCATTTTTTCAAAATCTTCATTTCGCTGCTAAAAAAAAAAAAAAAAAAAAAAAAAAAAAAACACTAAGAAAAATAAAGATGAAACTAAAAAAAAACATACACACATACAATAACACCCTTAGAACATCACTTATATATGGAACAAAAATCAGTCAATTGCAACTTTTTCTTTTGGGTGAAAAAAAATCGATTCGGATTTACATAATCTATTAACAAATACTTTTCGTTTTTTATTTTTAAGTCTGCGTAGACAGTTATTTCGATTTTCGCAAACACCATCACAAAAACAACTTCAGCCTTTAACGTAGGCTTCGCAACAGAGCTAAACAACTGGAAAACAACGCACATGTAACGTACTGAAGACAAAGTTTAAAGATCTAAGCAGTTCCTATGTTTGCTCTCCGACGAAAGTACTGTTTTGTTTCGTAAATTCTACAGATTACTGTTAGGTCCAAAGAATTGTCATGTCGTTCACGAGATATTGAGGAGGTTTGCGTTCAGTAATTAGTCACCAATAACGTAGCCAACTAGGCGATAACTCATCAAATCTCTCTCTAATATACAGATTAATTACTTAGCACACAAAAGCTAACAGGAGAAACTTCTGAAAATGATGTAATTTTAAATATAAATTAATGGAATAAGAACCAACTTTGGAAGCATTACAAAAAAATCCAGTCCATAAAAATTTAAAATAACATTTATTTAAAAATTTGTAATGAGGAAACACATTCTACTGGATTCGCAATTATTTAAAGTGATGTTTAGGGATATTAAAACATACATTTTAAGTAAAATAAGAGAAAATCTTACACGGAGGGGGATAAAAAACAGTTCGTAATTGCTATTAATAACTACTTTATTTAAAAGACATTTGTGAACTTTAGAAAAAACTAAAGGCGGGGGATCGCTTTTAATTTAAATAAGTAATTCGGTCCTTGTGAATAATAGTGCATTTACACTTTAATTAAAATAAAAACTAATTGAAAGTAATCAATAAGTCAAGGTAGTTTATTTCTCATTTTCCTTAATTGGTTTTAAATGGAAGAGTAATTTTGGCAGGTGATCTTTTTCTGCGAAAAAATGTAATTTAATTTAATCAGAAAGGAATTTTAATTAAAGAAAGAGTATTTTTTAAAATTGAGATATTTAAATAGTTTTTCAACGTTTAACGACGCTAAGTTATCTGATGTCTAACACAAATAGTACCTTTCCCATGTGAGTACATATATAATGCAGTAAAATTATATTAGTAATCAATTTTGAGCAAAGATTTAATATCAACTGTATAGGGTGCTTGGACCCAAAAAACGACAAAATATTTCGCTACAATGTATTAAAATAATAAATTTCGGCTTGGCATACCTTTTTTTTAATCAGAAGAAAGGACAATTTAAGTGTAAAAGAATATAATGTTGAGCAACATACAGGGTGGTCAAACTTAAACGTCTTTGATCCTTTGAGAAAAGGTGCCTTGGTTTGAAGCCACCGAGTCTTATTTTTTTCAATCAACTGATAAAGCAACTTTTTCAGTTGTCTGAAAATCAAAAGAGACTGCGTGTCCTCAAACGAAACCATTATGTCTAAAAGAGTTCAGACAGATCTGCCAAGAATTTTATTGCTCATAATGTTTAGAAATAGGGGTGACAGATGCTTCGATCATGCTCTCGGCATTTATTGAATTTTAAAATAAAAAAAAAAAAAAAAAAAAAACAAATGAAAAAGAAAATAACCGAAAGGTGATACTAGCGATATTTAAAAAAATCTACAAATTTCTATGGCATTTTTAGGGGTACATTTCACCTGAATTTGGACAACACTGTAAATTTTTCGCTCATGTAGAAAGGGGGGAATCGTTACAGAAGTTAGTGGAGAGGGAGGGGGTTATCTAATGTTCATGTGGTTCAGACACTTTTCTATGCATTACAGTTTGTTTCGAATCAAATTTTAGAAATCTCACGGTATCAGATGTAAAATAGGTCTCGTTTTAAATAGATATCTGTTAAATGGCGAGTATTTGAAGTTTAAAAAAATAAACGCTTAGAACGTTCTTAATCAAACAATCTAATAAACAAATTGTCGTTTTACCTATTTATCGGAACCATGACATATATTTCTTGAAGAGAAAATTTCTGCTTAAGTGAAATATTTTATCAAGTAAAAGTTTGTTATAAAAGGGAAAATTATTTTGTTAGGAAGTCAGCATATTGTACTTTTTAAGTAATTAGTATTTTAATGCAACTACTAGTGGAATATTAGCCTGATTTGTTTTGCAAAGAAAGCAAAAAATTCTAATGTTGAAAGCTAGAGTAGTTTTGCTAACAGCGATAATGCAAGAAACCGTTCTATTTAAAATAAAAAAGAAAGTGAAAACCGAAAAATAAAAATCTTTTTTTTTTATGATGGAGAAATGATTGAGGCTTCTCGAGAAATCGCAAATTGTTTCAACTGTACGGAAATCTTAAGAAGTTAGTTGTTGCCAAAGATACGTGACCAAATTTTCGATAACCTCTTAGTACTTTTATTGTTAGATAAAAGTTTCATCAGTGAGAAAGAGAAAATAACGTGTCTTAGAGAAAAGAAAAAAAACTTTTCATGAGTTTGAATTTTTCATTAAAAGCTAAAAATACCATAATCCTCAGCTTGAAAGGAAACAGCTAAAGAAACACCAAAAATAAGTATTGTGTGATAAAACAAAAAAATAGAATACCATTTTTAAATATTTGTAAAAGTTCGTATGAAAGAAACTTAATAAAAAAGATTTTCTTGTGCATTTTTTGCAGGCAGAGTTCAAGTATTTTAAAAATACGAATTCGCTTCCGTAAATTGCTGTTCCGTCTTGAGGTTTTTAAAAGTTAGAAGTAATGCGTTGTAATCACTCTCTTTATAGCACTGAAATAGACAATTATTTTTCCAAAGATTACCTAAGTTTGCATTAGATATAGAATTACTTGCATCGATCTTTTTAATTTCTTTCACGAAGTACAGTAATTATTTTAATCACAAAAACTTTTTCATTCATATTTTTGCCTAAATTTCCATTTTACTTTCTCCCTAAATAATGTTGACTTTTTTTAGCACTTAAGTATGTCTCTGAGAACACATGGACAACCGACTTTCACATTTTGACGTTACTCGTGTTAATGGTCACGAGTTTTTTAGTTACTTCGTTATGTGTGCACGTGCGTACATGTATGTGAGTGTTCCGCGTAACTCAAACGGCATGCCGTACGATGTTAAAGTTTCGTATGTTGGATCTGTATGGAGTCTTGTTGTGAATTTTTCTTTTCGGTTAAAATTCAGTACTCTAAAGTGGCTCTTCATACTATTTTTTGCAATTGATTTATGTTAATTTCAATACAGTCTTCAGTAACTTCATTAGTGGAAGTCCATTTTTTGATTGTGAAACCATTTTTGAAGGGTAACTTGGCGATTTATCGTTGTTGATAACAAAAATACGATCCCGCATTTGTTGTCAGTTCGACGATACATAGGTACTCGTGCAACCAATGTTAAAACTGTTAGAATTTTTTATATGAATATCCACGAAAGGCCTTCTTTCTGGGCATGCAGCAAAACTATAGGTGTAAGTTTGGTCAAAAACTTCTTCCGACTCTAAGGTCCTATTATTATTATTTTTTTTCTTCCAACACATTCAATTTTGTTTTCGTTTTGTCAATTCAAACTTTCAGTCACCAACAAATACATTAGTAAAAAGGAGACAGATATGTTAAAAAGTAGAGGGAAGGAATAATAAAAAAAGTAAGACTACAAAATATTAATTTCTGTTCTTGTTGTCATACTACTATAATAAGCATCATTAATTCGTAAGAATAAAGAAACATTAATTAACGTAAAATGTTCCATTATAAAAATATAATTGAAGGGGCAAGTGAATAAAGAAAATATGTGACCTTTTTTTTTAATTTCTAGAAAAAACTTAAAAAAAAAAAATGCGTTTTTTTTAAAGGATTTTTCTCAACGAGTAAAACGGGATGATATTCTTAGTTACCAACCATTTCTGTGACTAATCGGGACATAAATGGACTTATTACCTTCATCCATGGTAAAAAGTAAGTTTCAAAAATTGTCACACGTCACCTTTATTCACTTGCCCCTTCAATTTGAAGATACGAATGACATTTTTTAAGGCGACATTTCAGATGGAGTAAACGTGGACACACAAGTTTACCGAAGGTAATTGCTGGTAAAACATTTTTTTTGGCTATCTATTCTATTGAACAATCTTTCTAGTTATTAGTCCTCATATCCGTCCATTAGTTCGCATGCATCGCCATTATTCTGCCAACCTGATATGTCCTGATATTTCCAGAGAGAGGTTTCTCATTCGAACAGTGTTTTTTGTTAGAAGATCTCGTTTGATTTCATTAAAATAAACAATTGTCTGTCCAGTTTTGAATTGATAACATTTTTTGATATATTCGACACTGTAATTTCAACCGTGCATACATAGTTCTAGATTACACAGGTGAATTTAATTTAAAAAAAAAAGAGTTTTTTTCCTTTAGTTATTTTAAATTTATTTTCTGAACTAAATGAGTATAGATAGATATTACCCTGTGTCTAGTATAATTTGTATTAATAAAAAATAATATTTTCCCTTTGCAAAGTTATTTATTTATTTTTCTTTTTGGATTATATCTGCTTTCCTTAAAGCGTTTTTCTTGTTTGAGTAATTAGATATACATGTAAGTTCAAGTAGCGGAAAAAATGTGTTGTTCTTTTCAAATGCAATATATATTTAAATATTTGTGTATTTCAAAGTCAGGGTTATGTGTTATTTATTCTCATTTAAATATGATAGCGCCTATTTAAATGCTACTAAAATCTTTCACACTTACCCTAAAATAGGGGACTGAGGTCTTTTCTCCAGACTTTTTAAGATGCCATTTTTGTGATCTGATCTACAAATAAATAATACAAATTAGCAAATTAAAATAAGTAGATGTCAAAAATAACATTAATACACACTATAAGAAATGGTTTAACATTACAAAGCACTGAGCAAAGTGAGACAAAGTGAGTTTTTTGAATGAAAAGCTGTAATTAGATGTTTTTAACCAAATCTTCGTGAAAAAGAGGAAAGAAGCTAAAACGTAAACGAGAAAAATGAATTAATTCAATATACATTGGGGGGGGGGGGGGGAAACTGGGATTTTTATTTCCTGGTAATATCTGCCTGTTTGTTCCCCACAATTGTTTCTCACTTCCTTCTTTTCCAGTTTTCGTTTTTCTTATTTTTTTTAGTTCAGTTCTGTTTCGTTCAATTTAGAAGCTTCCAAAAAAGAATACTTTAAAACTAACCGTAGATATAAAAGTAAAAAAAAAATGGATAATTTGTTTGAATTAAAAAATTTAAAGTGTTTTACTTTTCATCCCCACTAAAAGAAAAAACCCTTAAACTTTTATTTTCTTAATATAAACTATTATTGATCAGATTTTATTTTTTTCTTGAAATTGTGAGCCAAAACTTAGTTTCGTTTTAGGATAATTGAGGTATTGCGGTATACAGAAAAATTGCCTTGTGTAGTTCTGGACAAGTTTTTAAATGTTTGTTTTCTTATTAAATCTTTTTTTGGTAAATAACCTTTTTTTTACACATGAACAATATATTTTAACACTAGAGAGTAATTGTAATGTAGAGCACTAATTATAAATTTATTTGAGGTTGAAATTAACCGAAAGAGAGGTGTCGAAAATGTATGTTGATTTTATGAAAATAGGCTCGTTTAGTTTTGAAGTAATCTCCTATGCATAACATGACTGTTCTTTGAATTGTCACTTTAGTAATTTTATTTTATAAATAATTTAAAATAATATATTTAAAATGAAATGTGTCTTATTTTTGTACCTATAGCCACCAGCATGGTCAGCGGTAACTAATAATAAATGTAATTAAAATAGACAATGCCATTAGTCTAACGCTAGCATAAAAGTATGGGAAGCAAGTAATTACAAAATAATGAAATCATGTTTGCTAATGAGGGTAGATAAGTAGATAGCAGAAAAAGTGAAAAAATATATTTTTCGTTTTCGTTCTATTGCATCTTATTTCCCCAATATATTATTTTGAGATGAAAGCATTTAAAGCAAAAATAGTTCCCGAAATCATTTACCCTTAATGATCTATTTTTTTTACTTACTTGGTAGGTCCAGATGTAAGATAGTCTTTCCATTTCCAATATTTTCCAAACATCTCGGCGTCGTGGAGGGTTTGTAAATTTTTACTGTATTTTGTTTCTGGAAGTCCTATGCACAAAATAGCGCAAAAGAGAAATAGACCACCAAAGACACACATTGGCAAATGCGGAATCTCTTCTCCCTATTAAGAAAACATTAAATCTGTACAATGTGTTTTGGTTTTAACTTTGAACAAAATTATTACAACATTCGTTATCAGATAACTAGTAAAAATCACAATATTAATTTTATCTCGCTTTTTTTTGGTCAGAAAATTTTAATGTTTTTTATGAACCCAAAAGAACGAGTAGAGAACTGCTTAGCGAATTTTTCTATACTAGTTGAAATTTTGGTCGGAAAAAATTAAGTAATCAAGTAAGTGCCCTAGCAGCATCATCTCATCGGCCGATGATCGGCCATTCATTGAAACCCGATGAAATTCTCATCGGCCAATGATTTAATATGTCTCATCGGCCAAACAGAATCCGAGCAGCAAATTCCGATGAGTTTTGCTCGAAATACGATGAGATTTGGAGCAATTTACGAGCAGAGCAGTCCCGTGCCGATGAATTTCGTCGGGAAACTTGATCGAAATTAGATCGTTTTCCGATGGAATATAGCTCGGCTTATTTTCATCGGGAAAGTTGATCGGAAGGATATCGCTTTCCGATGAAAAGTAGCTCATCGAAAACCGTGCTCGGATACTGATCGGAACGATGTCATCGTGCGTTACGGGATCAATTTACGAGGAGTTCGATGATCGGCCGAGCACAATCCGATGAGTTGATGCTACTTGGGTGATAATAAAAGTTTAATTATCTCCTTCATTAATGATGTTTAACAACGCACAAGAACATTTTGGTGTTATGTCTACATACACATTCATATTACATGAAGATATATACATTGAAAATAAACACACATAATAATAGAGCTTCTAAAGTCGAAACTAATTGGCACCGTAGGGAGTGCGGATTTCTGTATTGTTCAGATTTTCGAAAATAAGCGAGAAAAACAGTTACAGAAAGCAGTATGTCATTTAAATAAATATAGTGGATATACTGTACAGATAAACATAATAAGAAATAATTGCAGTGAATAATGCTACACTATGTGATCACATTTTTCAGCAGAATTTTACTGTTATTGTTGACTGAATACAAAGGAAAGATGAAAAAAAAATATAGTGCTGTATGTACTCTCTGGGGAATGAGCAATAAAACATTAATTTAATAAATGAAATTGAATGAAATTTTACAAATGCGCAGACTTCACACGAATATAGTTCATTGATTTCTGTAAAGAAAAATTCACTTAAACTAGTTTTTTAAAAAAAATCTGCGAGAGATCTCCGAAATGTGTGTTCGAATTTTCGACGATTCAAAGTTTTGACGCTCGGACATCTGACATTTCAGAGTTTCTTAATGTTTTACCATTTAAATCACTTTGAACCGTCTCGGAACCTATCCACACACTTGCTGTATGACAAGTATCACCATCTGTCTCCCCTGTAGGGAAACAAAATTTATCCACAGTATGTAGTCTTCAAATTTTGTGGCTTATAACCTTTTTTTCTTTTTTTTGATCAACCCTCGTTTTTACAACAATCATGGTTTCAATCATGCCTTACTAATTTTTTTCAAAGTTGAAAAGTTAGGCGTATTTACAGTACACTGCAAAAAATGAACAGTTCTTTTTACAGTATAATACTGGCAGCCGATGTTCCAGTTTAAAACTGTAAAATGCACAGCAATAAACTGTAAAACTAGTGATTTTACAGCTTCTTACTGTAAAATTGGAAATTTTACAGTTTATTGCCGTAAAATTTAGCTGTATTATAATGTAAAAACAACATCATAATACAGGCAGCAGAGAATCCAGTTTAAAGCTGTAAAATGCACGGTAATAAACTGTAAAATTAACAATCTTACAGTTTATTACTGTAAAATTAGCAATTTTACAGTTTAGTACTGTGACGTTAGCGATTTTACAGTATATTACTGCAAAATTAGAATTTTTTACAGTTTATTGCTATAAAATTAGCTGTATTATACTGTGAAAACAACATTTATTTTCTACCATGTAGTCCTCACATGTTGTGACTTTTAACCATTTTTTCTGATCTACCCTTGGTTTCACAACAATCATAGTTTTAAACATGACTTACCTACTTTTTTTTAATTAAAAAAGTTTCGCGTATTCACTGTACTTCAAAGCTCACATTTGCACATAAGGACTTTTTAAATCTTAGCAGATACACACCTTTCAAATATTGATATTTTCCAAGTATCCATAGCCTTAAAATCTCTACAAGAGTTTTCTAAAGTTTCAAACCTTTCAACAAAAAGTATCCTTAAAGGTGAAGCGATCGGGTGAGAGATAAATCGAAGCCACTTCAGGCAGAACTTTCTTCACCTAAGCAGGCTTAAAGGCTTTATCCTTTAGCAAATGACTCTCTTGTCAAGCCACTTCTTCTGCTCACATGATAGGGGAAACCTAATGCCCAGATTTTTATCCCTTATGACTTCGAAGAAAGGCAGATAACATTTCTTGTGTACTTTATGAGAATTTCTTTTGGGTTATTCTATTTCTTTTTGAAAAGATATCACGTATATTCTTTGGGATAGCTATTAGACAGTCGTCTGGAAGTAATTTTTCCTAACAACAGCGATGCATTATGAAAAGAAAATATTAAAAGAAGCTTTTTTTTTCGTGTGCATTAAAGATTTATATTAATTATCATATGATGTGGCTAAATGTGTAGACGCACAAAACAGGGATTTAAAATGCTGAATTGTAGAAGGTATATTAAGGTAGTAACCATTATCTGTTTCTTTTTCTAAAATTAGTTCGAAAAAACAAGGTTTTTTTTTTACGAACACACCAAGGTATAACGATTAAGGGTAAACAAATACAATTAAATGTCATTTTAAGTATCAGTGCCCAGTAAGATTTGTTGACCAGTAAGTTGTAATTTAAGTTTCGTTGTTCAGTAAGTAGTGCCAAAATTTTCTAAATTTTTAATAATAGTAAGTTAAAACACTTGATACTAAACTTTATTTACTTCAGACTTTTGGAATTTAAAGTACGTTAAACATTTAAAAATTAAATTGCTTTTAGATATCGTGTATTTCAATTATTTTTTCCTCACTTTGGTTTATAAAATGTTTTCTGAATACGTGGTTCTAGTACGACCTTACTGGCCTGAGCAGAAGCTGCGCTTTTACTAAATGGCATACTCTTTTAATGTTGATGTTGATAATCGTGAATTGATAAAATTTTGGCCAAAACTTAACTCCCCTTAATTCAAGGTACCTACAACATAACAAGCTCATGTAATTCATTAAAAGCATAAGTTCTATCGGACAGTCTCACGACTGTCTTTTTCTTTTTTTTCGCAGGAATATTTTTAGCAAGAACAGAGAAATTCAGAAAACTTTCGGATCTGTAAAAGTGCGCATTATAGAAAATTAAATATACAGCTTGTCCCCGCTTAATCTGCAAGGCCTCTATTTTTGCAACCATTTGTCCTGGATACATACGTTCAATTGCAAAAATGCCCAAAATAATGAGCTGATTTAAGATATTAATAGTTTAAAGCAAAAAGAAACATTGCCTAAGTACGAGCTTTTTAAACGAACCCAAGTTCCTTTAACTTATATTTGGAAAAATAAAAGCTATAAAAAAAACCTTTTCAAACGCACAAAGTTTGACAGCAGTACGACCAATATTAACCTAGATAGGAAACGTACTGTCGTGGGACTAATACTACTTTAAGCCTTGGTTTCCTAGGAGTGAAATCGTCGATCTCTGGCGAGGCGACAGACGCCGCCTTCTTCTGCGCATGCGCCTGAGCCGCAGATTGACGTCGCTTCACGCCACGCTCCAATCAAACTGGTTCTGATTCCAGCGTGCAGTCGAGCCCGGAGTCCGCGACGATTGTCGCATTCTAGGAAACCAAGGCTTTATATTTACAGTCAAATACGCCTTTTGGGTGGAAATGTAGCGGCCATATTTTTATATCATATGTGGGCATACGGTGTGCCTTTTCAATCTGTAAGAAGTTGTGCAGTGTGTTTTTGCGTATTACGGCAAAAAATTAGCATTTATTTTTGAAATAGCAACGAGAAATATAAATATTTTGCTTTTTACTTTGAGAACCTGTCATTCTTCATAAAAAGCTATGCGTTCCAATCTCATTTTCTGAACGGTGCTTCAAAACTTTGAATTCGAATATCTCCTTTAGTTGTAATCCCAAATCCTCCAGAATTTTTTGGGTTGGGACTTTTTTCAATAAAGAATATTTAACTCAATATAAGTTAGGAGAACTAGTTCCAGTATCGAAAGTTATGTTTCGTATTTATTTACTGATTTTCTTTCCCGCATTAAACTTTTAACATCTTAAATCTGCACCTCATTTTAAGCCTTTTTGTAATTTTAAGTATGCATGTAGGACAAAAGTTTGTGAAAATAGTGTTCTTTTAGGTTAACCCATTTATGCCCAGTAGCCTAAAAACGGGACGCTTGTTAGTTACTGGAAAACAAAAACCTGTAATGGGTATATCATTTTACTAAAGTTGTTTTTTACAAGTTAAATAATCTTTTTTCTTGAGAACACCAGTTAGAGACACTATTTGGACGTCAGAGTTTATTTATTTACAGCTATTTTCGGACAAATCAATCGAGCAACGATCCAGCATGGGTAGTCACAGAAAGTATTTTTTACGAACTTATTTTTCATAAAATTAAACTATTTTTAATGATTTGCTTAAAATTGATCCCAGATGCCTTCTGTAATGTTACTTTGCAAAATTAAAGTCAAGTAAGGTCGTATTTTGCTCACATATCTGCAAAATATCCCATAAACAGGACGTTAAATAACTTAATAAATATGGCAACAGCGAAATATTTTAAGCCTAAATGTATGTAAACCATTCGAAGTAAGAGTTTTAGGCAGGTAAAAATTGAAAAAATTGTTACAAAAAACTTGGGCATAAATGGGTTAAATGGGGACACGTTGACTTCTACACCACATATATCAATAATTCAAAACATGTAACATAGTGTAAGGCTCGCCTTAAATATGATAATGGGCACAGCTATGGGTCCGATCAGGCTTATTGTCTCAATGAAGTGCAATCCACTTTCTCTCGTGACGACTGGTAGCTGCTCTCTTGTCCACAGATGCAAGACCAGGTTAGATGTGTGAGCGAAAAATTTGGCAATGAAATATGATATTAATGATATCATCCATCCTGCAAGCAGAGAAAAAAGATTACGGAAAGACAAAACGTCGAGTATGTTGAAACCAAATTAAATTAGTTCTTAAATTTCATTCCAAACATTCACAAAATGTTACCCAGCCGGACAAAGAAACTTCAGATGATTTTCAATTCATAACAGTTCTTATGTGTACTTAAAACACAGTATTAAGATTAACAATACATGCTGAATCCAAGGGCTTTTGTCCTCCCCCCCCCCCCCCCGCTGCGTCTCTGTTTCTTCGATATCACTCAAGCTTACAACATAGGTAATTTCGTTAAAACAGCTTTTTGGTTTTAACGAGATATTTTTGTTCATGATTAATTGCTGCTATATTTTCAGAGGTCGTAAAATTGGACTCATACACAATGATGAAAATTGAATTTTCGCTCTTTTTTTTAATTTAATTTCACATTTTAACTAATGCTGGTGAATTTTTTATCCTCAAATAATTCTAAACCCCGTAAAAATTAACACAAAGCCAAAAAAAAATAATTATAAATAAATAAATCAACTAATTAAAAATATAAGTTACTTTGCATAAATTTGTAGCAATAAGTAAATTAGTAGCAGTAAGTAATACAGGTCTGTATTCATATTCAAATGTATCTTCGATTGATTTTTTTTCGTAATTTTTATATTTTACATGATTTCACAGAAAAAGAGCATTGCAAAAATGTCAAGGTTTAAGGTTAAAAGATAAAAGTGCCATTCGGGAAAGTTTAATATGGGCAATTTTATTAATGAATTATTTTTGCATTCAGTGAAAAATTAGTCATGATTGGCAACATTACTTACAGCTGCGCAAGCTAAAAACCATAACAATATCTCCTCCACGCTTAATTTTTCAGATATAAGACAAGACATTCACCACCAAATGCTGGGTTTCATTATCACCCGAACGAAGAAAATGGTGTCATTAAGTATTTATAAAGCAGTTTTAGGGCTTATTATCTTTTGCGATTAGTGCGCAGTGACACAGATATTTTACTTGAGCGCTCGCTACTAATGCGCATTAAGATAAAATAAATTATTCTGCTTCTTTAAGCACATTTATTTAACGGCACTGAACCATTACAAATTAGTAAAAAGTAATATAAAGAAAGGCGAATTTACTGCCATTGAACGCCGGTACAGGAGATTCCATTCTTCCATTTCCCTTAATACTTGACTTCGACTTTGGCTGGTTGCTTAAGAACAGAAAAATGATAAATATTGAATAACTCAAACTTGCAAGATAATTACTAGTTAGCGTTTTGATAAAATCATCCGAAATGCTAACTTATTTCTTTGTTTAAATACTTCTGCCCGAGCAATGCACCATATTTTTTGCAGAAAAGCATGTGCGGTTTTGTTGTAGTTGACATTATGATGGTTTTCTTACTTTAATTTATTTTCCTTAAAAGCTCGTACATTGTAGACCAGGGGTATCCACAGCGGTGGGATTATGGCTCAAGTTGCGTCATGAAAATTTTTGGGGGGATTTTTTAAACTAATCTATTCATTTATTTATTTAAATTGTTTATTAATTTTGTTTAATTCAAAATATGTATTTACTGTTTTTTCTTAATTTAAATTATTCATAAATTTATTTTTTCAATTTAAATTAATTTTTTGAATTTCCTTATTTTTCTTTTTTATTTATGAATTTATTTATTTTGTGTGTGTGATTGAAATGTCTGGAAGGGAAAAAAAGCGATTCTTCCGCGCATAATTAGTACTTTTAAAAAATTAATAATATATAAAAAATAATAGTTATAATTTAAATAAATAAATGAATAATATTTAAAAAAATAAATAAACGTAATTTAAAAAAATAATAAATAATATTTAAAATAAAAAATAATAATATTTAAAAAAACAAATAAAATGATAAAGAGGGGTAAAAATAAAAATTAAAAAGGACAAGAGGGTTGTGAAAAATTGGAGGGGGGGGGGGATTTGAGCCTTTGAGCTTGGGGGGCCGGATGGGCACCCCTGTTGTAGACAATAAAAGCATCTATAAAAAGACATTTTAGAATTTCAACATGCTTCAATTTTTTAAAGTCGGTATCGCAATAATAATTCATAATCTCATCAATAGAAATACCCAATTTATTTGTCATTTCACACAAAAATTCGATTTATTGAAACTTGCTACTCAAATCCACAAAACGAAATATCTTTTCAACCGCTTCCATTATTTTTTTTTAAATTTTATTTTAAAATGCAAACAAATGAAACAAACAAAATACGTAGATTTGAAGTTGAATTTTTAATTTTTTATTGCTGTAAAATCATTTAGTTTCACCCGAGTTTTTTCGGAATAGTAATTACCTGCACGAGCCCGAGAAAATTTGGGATGACCAGAAAGTGTTTGAATTGAGTTAAAAATGATGAAGAAAATAAATCTTGCTTCGAGGGTGGAAATATTCCATGCAAATGCATTTATTCAAGGCATAAGGATTAGAAAGCTAAAAAAAGGGGGAAGAGAAATACCTAATCTTTCCCCAAAAATCAGTCCAACTCTGAATCCCGACTCCAATTTTGAGTTGACAGCCCTGGTAGAGTTGCTAGTAAGAAGGCCGACTCCGTTCTTTGGAATCTAAAGATATCGACTCCTTTACCCCAAAACCAATCTGACTCCGACAAATTTTTTCCTTTTTAAGCATCATAATTTCATGATGTCCTTACACTAATGTTGAAAGAAGAGTTTGTCGCTGCTTTTATCTGTTATCTGATATATTTTCCGAATTAAAATCCCTAAATACTCTATAACACTTTCTTTCAGAAATTTTTAAGCAAAAAGGGGAGAGGGGGGGGGGTAAATAAAACAGTATCACAAATGTTAATTCCTTATAGCATATAACTGATCATCCTATATCCTTACCTAAATAAACAGAAGAAAAGGCATGAAGAAGGCATACCACTCCACTTAAGGCACAAAATAGGAAAGTAGAGCATCGCCGGCCAGCACACCGCAAAGTTACAATTGTCATGGCAACGGCCACAATTTCAGCCGCTGCACAAAATGTGAAGTTCAGTTGAATGCTCTTTTCTGAGGGAAGGTAGATG
The DNA here is from genome assembly GCA_038373865.1 of Uloborus plumipes. Taxonomy (NCBI): domain Eukaryota; kingdom Metazoa; phylum Arthropoda; class Arachnida; order Araneae; family Uloboridae; genus Uloborus; species Uloborus plumipes. Next base: position 61,242 of record JAXGGA010003633.1, read on the forward strand.
GAGTAGTAAGTAAGGCCTAAACATGCCGTTGATGAGAAAGATCTGAAAAAATATATATATTTTTCGCAATATTGTTTCTAATAAAGAAAAAATATTTTATTTTGCAAGATCATTCTATTATAGGATAAGTACGTTAGATAGTCATAAAGTAACTCTTATAATTCAATAACTTTCGTTTCGAGTAATTTTACTGAATTTTTTTCTAGTTAGTTAAAATGTCAAAAGTCACAAATCACAAAGGGCTTTTATTAGGCAGTAATTTTTATGCATGTTTCTTTTACCGGAAGTATCAAAAATATTTTTAACAAATAAATGAGCGATAGTTTAAAATTTGTGGCATCGATGTTTTTATTTAACTGAATTAAAGAAAAAGAAACTTTTAAAAAATATTAAGTGGTAGTTCTACTGCCTGATCGTTTCATTGATCAGCTTATATTTGTTGTGAGTAATCGCTTTTCATTGGTTTGAAAGCTTTAAGTCTGTCTATTCCTCATTGGAAGAGACTTTTGCAGCTTTCTGTGGAGTTCGCAAAAACTCTTCTTTAATCCACCCTCGGACCTAGAAGAGAGCTTACTGCTGTTTGAAATAATCTATTGGATACTAAAAATCCGCCATCAAAGCTACATAAAGAGATTTACTCTGTTTACAAGAGTCTTCACTATTTTCCTCTATGTCTTCTTGTATGTGTGTCCCCATGTGTTGTATTAAAGTTGTTTATGTTCAACTGTCTGATCTCTGCTACACTCGATTCACATAACCTTTTAACAATATTTTTGATAAAGACTATAAATATCAGACAATAGTTTTCTCAAAGTACACATTCTCTAATAGTTGCTAGCGAAAAAATGCACCTTTCCTATTTAGATCTTTTAATTCAAGTGCATGCGAAAAATGTTAATTTTGATTTTTAATTTATATCCATCTCTGAAGTTTTAGATTAGGACATGCTGAGGTAATTCCGTTTTATGGTTCATATTGTTCTACCTTCTTGCGTATTACAATTAAAAATGAAATTTTTCTACTGTAATGCATGAATGATTTGGTTTTCGAACAGTAAAGGTTTAACGATTTTAGTGAGTAAAATTTATATTGAATTCAAAAAAATTTATTTATTTTGTGAAAAATAATTTTTTACTTAAATTTTTGCAGGTTTTTTCTCAACGAGAAGTGATACTTTGAACTTTAATAAGGTATTACTTTGGAAATGACGCTAAAGAATCGATATTACAGTGAGACTGTTGAGTCACTTTAGAAAAATATTAATTAATTTTAGAGGGCATTTTCAAATTTTACGTCTTTATTTCTGAAAAAAAAAATTTTTTTAGGTGTCTGAAAACACCGAAATTGAAAAAATGTAGAAAATCGGATGAATCTCACGGTGAGAAAAGTTTTATATCACCTAGTCTGTAACTTCACACTCATCATATAGATAAAATATTTAATTTTGTCTGTTAAGCCGAAGAAGATTCTCAAAATTGCCTACATAACAATAAAAATTATCTTCAAGGTTTTTGCAAACTGTAGTGTTTTTAACATTATTAGCCTTCAAAACTTTTGAAATGCCAAAAACGAGCTTTCAGATTAAAACATATCCGGGAAAAGTAAGCTATTCTTTTTCTATTTAATTTGATGTCTTTTTGTCCAGAAGCATTAATCCAAACTTGTTTTTATTCGTAATTGTATTTATTAAATCCATCTTTGTTTCCATCGTACTACTTATGAGACAACTGTATCCACTACTTACGAGACAAAAATCATGATGATGACTTTTCTTCGCATATTCGACGTACTGAGAAGATCGCAAAGGCTGTGACCACCTGTGTCTCTGTGCTTATCCTCCTGAAGAGCAATTTCTACCCGAAACCTTCTCTAGAAGAAAATAGAAGTGGACAAGTTTTGAAACAACGAGTAAAGATGATGAAATGAAAATTTTATAAGAAACTACCTAACTATTTAGACATGTAAATTTCTAACTTTTATTGTTGATAAATGAATTTTTAAGAAAGTTTACAGAAGGTAGTTTGGGGGAAGATGCCGTATCATGTGTTTCACCCACAAAAATCAACAAAAATAGTTAGCCAGTCTGTTAGAATGAAGGAGCATTCATTGAGAAAGTACATAAATTGGTTTTGATTTACAGCTGGTTTAAAGGGTGTTTTTATAGTGTTGTGTCATTTTTACTGCTCTAATGAGTACCCGATTCAGTGTTAAATGCTTTTTGCTAAGATGCCGTATTTTCTTTTAGGGAAGATGCCGTAGCTTTTCGACACGCCCTACAGAAAACAATGATCCTACTCGAAACATAGACCTAGACAACGACACCGAATCGTCTAAAAAATATGATTCGATAAAATAAATTGCATGCATTAGTTGGAGCAAAAAACTCATATACGGCATCTTCCCCCTACGGGATTTGAACTAGCGGCATCTTCCCCAGCGGTATGGGGAAGATGCTGAAATGGAAAGGTCTTTTAATCATTCATTTTCGGCTATAAAAATATGTTCTTCAAAGTGAAAACTATTTTTTTACTAACCACAAAAGTCCATATTTTGTATATAAATTAGATTTTGAAAAATTAAACCTATGATCTATTTTATATAAATTAACGTTGAAAACTACTTCGTCTTCCCCAGTCTACCCTAATATTCAAAGATGTATGCTGTTCCAATTTTTAGGGGAAGAAATGGGGGACATTATAATAACCCCTTTTCCTAAAAACGATAAATTGTTCAACTAAAGGCAAGGAAAAGAAGTATTTCAAACTTAATAAATTGGATTTTTCCATGATTTTTTCTGTTTCTCATAAATAGTGTTGTCGTGATTTTTATGAGGGTTTAATGCAAAACGTTGTCTAACATTCCGAGATTAAAACCTTTATTGATTTTTTTCCTATCTCCATAGCTTAAAAAATAATACCAACGCAAAGACTGTTTCTTGTGAACAAACCACAATTCATATTCTTTTACAGAAGATGCATACCGAAATTAACAGTAATTTTGATTTTTTCTGTTACTGTTTTGCAGTTTACACATATTATACATTACAGAAGTATTATCTCCATTAAACAGAATCTGTTGTTTGTATTTGAATTGCATATTTTGTTTTATAAAAAGGCATATGATCCGCCAGTATGTTGCAGCCTATTCACTTTAAGGGCAATAATCTCTTTGAATGATACTTATCTTTTCGAAAGTGATCCTCCAGGTTAGCGCATTCCTAGACTTTATTTTTTTTAAGAAAGCCAAGTGATGAAGACTGTGGATCAGTTTTGAAATTAAATTTAAGAGCACACAGAAAAAGTTTGCTTTTCAAACAGAATGAACAAATCTTTACGCATATAGAATTTGTGAAGGAAATTCCAGAAGTTATCTCTCTTTCTACCATTTGTGTAAGCTTATTCAACCTGATACGTTTCAACTAATTTATTTGCGTCATTGGATAAAATTTGAATTGTTACAAATAAAAAAAAAGTTTACTAATTACGAGTGATTTGTCATTAAAAACTTTATTCAGTATAAATGGTAAAATGACTCTTTTCATTCACGAAAAAATTCTTACAGAAAATAAAATTGAAAAACATAACAGAAAAATACAGAACGCATTTAATGTTTTTTATTTAAAGATTGCATATCATTTTGTAATTATAAGCACTCACAGCTTGTAGCAGCATGATCAAAAGTAAAAAAAAGAGACGAAGAAATATTAAGACATTTATTTTTTAACTAAGAATGACTAGATGCATAAATTTACAAAAAGAGCAGTACTATTAATACAGTGTAAAATTAAAACTTTTGAAAGATATTAAATAGTGAAAGACTGAGATAAAATTTAAATTTGGAATTCCTAATATTCTGAAACAGAAAAAAGCTATTAAATTCCACGTTATTGTCCTCGCATTATTTCTATTTTTCTACCATACCATTAAACGATACAGTATATTACTTGTGGGAGCACTCCAAATAATTGTAACTGGAGAGAAAGATATAATAAAAAGTATTTCAGCGACGGATATTTTTACGACACTTATACATGGGTAATAAGTTTGACCGATAGCAGTCATTAGAAAGAGTCAGTAACAATGCGGATAATGCTTTAATTTAATTTTTATCATGAAACATTATTCGTTGTTTTTTAATCCTAGTAACACCTTCAAGACATTAACCTCTAGAAAATTAAAGAATATAATATTTTGATATTGCTTCAGATCATTTATCAAAAGTACGGGTTTTATGTTTATTCAGGGTTTAAAGCAAAACACATGTGTTCAATGTGCTACAAAATTCACAATAAGAAAGCGAAAACAGTAACAAAATATGATGAAATGTCTGAAGTAGACGCCTTATTACTTTCTATTATACATGTAATGTTTTATAATAACTTTAAAAAACGGGCGCATATACTCATGTAAATATGTAAGATATAAAACGTTTTAGTAAAAAGCTTTTTTAGACAGACTCCTATACACTAATAAAAGTACGGCAGACATAGAGCATTGTACTTTCAACTGCAAAGAATGTAGCTGCTTTTGTTAATTTTTTTGACCTACAATCGCATCAAGACTGTAAGAAACTTTATGTTCTATGTAAAAGGGGGTAAACAGTACAATAAGTTAATTTTCGTTTTAAAAAATATTAAAATTTGTAGTTTTTTTCCTGCGTCTTCAACGCGTTAGTGTTCACACAATTTTGAATAATCTGATTTATTTCAAAACTTTCACGTGAACCAAACTAATGAATCATGTGTTGTATTTGCAAGTTAGCTTTTAAATGTTTTACGTATTTATAACAAACAGTTGCACACGAGTATATGGCTTTTGAAGCACTGCTTACTTTGAGGCTGACGACATAGTCCGGCGACAGACTTCTCCCATTTGTTGTGGCAATATTCCTCAGGAGTCTCCCAGTTTCTTCGTACCGTCCTGTTTCCAGCAGCCATTTGGGAGATTCTGGAAAAACCCTGACAAACTGCTCGATTATGGCGCATGAAATCTCGCGGAAAAAACATTCATTTAACTAGAAAGTAAGCATGTACTGGACATTACAGAAAATAAAACATAATTTATTTAAATATCACTGTGTATGTATTTGATTACTTTATCTGATTTACCTGACAATTGCTTGTATAATGTATAACACTTGTCTAAGCGGGGAGGGGGGCAGAGTCGCTGCGAGCCAAAATACCGGATGTCATTGATTCGTATCATATTAAGTCTAGTATATTATTATCTAGCAGTTTAAAACATACTAAGGAAAAACTTCAATGCCACAAATTTAGCAATAGCATCCGCGTGATTTATATTGAAATATTAATTTATAATTAGTTTTGAAGATTGTTTTTCCAAAATTATGCTTCGAACAAGTAATAAATGCAAAGAAATGTATTTATTCTCCAACAAGAAAAAAATACATATATATTTTTTAGTCTTTGACTTCAACTACTCAGCAGAAAAAAAAAATCATTCAAGAAAGGAAATTCTACCTTGCTTTCAGTGATTAAGTCATTAGCTTTCTTTGAGAGGAAAATAAAACCCTCTCAAAAAACATTGAGAAACCTCTAAAACAAAGCAGTAGAATTCCATTATTTTTGCTAAGCATTGTTCGCACCAACTGCCTGTTTCTGAGAGGTATTTTGTTCTCCATCTTTGTATAAATAGCATTAAATAAATAAAATTAGCTCAGGAAAATTTTTAAGATTTGGCTTTCAAAATAAGTTATTCATTGTAGGATCGCCCTTTCATTCTTGATGTTTTTTCAACAACCGTTTCGTTCAACTGACAATAACCTCGCTTCTGGCCATGACATTTTAAAGTGTACAAAATTTAGCAAAAATATTATTACAAAACGCTGGGTATTGTTTTCGCTATTGAAACTACTATATTAAGTTTTGCTTGATATACTTTTTTCTGATTAATTTCATAGATTAAATACCGAAAATATTGGCTTGGAATTTTTAGTTAACGAGTGACTTTCTTTTTGTTATTTTAAATAATTTCTCTCTTCCCCTAATGCTTTCATATATACACACATTTAAGAATTATTTGTTTTATAATTATTGTAAAAAATAAAACTTCATGATAACAATTGATAGGAAAGGACGAAAAAAACTTTTTTTCTTCTGTATAAAGTTTCTAACGTAGAGATAATCCTTAGTTAAACCCAATCAAAAAATTAGACATACTATTAATAGACTTCTTTGTAACAACGAATTTGAAATGAAGTTTAGAATCGCTACTTACTGCCATTTATCTATATATTAGGGTGACATCACTTATATAGGGAATAGTTGCATTATTGTAACGATCGTTGTTTTTATTCCAGGTGGTTTTTTTTCTGGGTTTTCTTCTCATTCTAAATCAACTTACATTTACAGATATAATTGTGATTTAAATACACTTAGGTATCCTTAGTTAGTAGCATGTATAAATTTATATTTCTGAGGGCTCCGAAGTTCATCGTTTGTTGATATAGAGGAAAACAATGGGGGCGTTGCATCCCCCGTAATATGAGTTCGTATTTGTGCTATATTACAAGCATTCGCAGGACTAAATCTCAATTATATCTGTGAACCAAAGATTAAATTGGGAAGATTCTTCATTAAAGATTTGCGATCCAACTCTGAGTATGCAAAATGCGATGCTTTCAATACTTTTTAGAATATTGTTTTACGACGTGAAATTCTTTTCGAACATGGTGCTAATTTAAGTAATTCCTAGGCTCTGGTTTGGTGCCGAAGAAGAAGTAAAAATATTGTAACAGAAATCCCTAGAAAAACTCGATTTGAATTATTATTGTTATTATTATTTTTTTTGGGAGGGGGGGGGGTACGCCTACGAGTCGTCCAACTTGCTCCAAATCTTAATTTTTTTGAATGTGATGACCCTCTAGCTCCTCCGATTAATATTAGTGGTTATTTTAATACTTCCTTCTTCACCAAATAATAATAAAAGCTTCGAAACTGTCAAAAATTGAAAAAAAAAATTGAGGTGCTCCATTTCTAAAAAGTGGAAAGTGAAGGGAAAAAATGGTTGTATTTGTATTCCGACAGGTGATTTTGCATAATAATCAGCATAAACTAATTCAGAAGCATGTTGAAATTAGTACGTGTGTCTGTAGATCTTTGCTTGTGTATTAAAAAAGAACTGCAATCATTCATTTTTCTGTCATTGCGTTCTATCTTTTGAAAAGATTTTTAACGCTTCTATACCAAAAATGCTTCGAAGAGATGGGTAAATAAAAATATCTTTCAAAATAACAAAAATACACTTCTCAAAGTGAAGTCAAAAAAATTGAACATCGTGAAACGTATTTTCGTCTTTTGTAATATAGTTCTAATCTTCTATTTTGAAAGAGTCACACAGCTCTCCTAAAAAAAAAAAAGTAAACTTAGAATACCTGCAGAATGAACTTTTGTAACTGAAAACCGCACTTTTGGCGAAGAAAAATAACGTGTGAATCCTGTGAAGGAAAAGATTACTAATGGAACATTCGTGTTCGTGACAGGCTTGGAATTCCTTTGCTGATTCTGAATTGGAATTTTGTTCAGTCTGTAGGGAAATTTAAAAGAGACACTTTACTCGGTGACGAAATACCAATTGGATTTTTTCACCATTTGTCCAAAAAGTAAGTACCACGTAAAGTAGTACAAAAGAAGGAAAAATTTTTCTATGTGATGTCAGATTAAAGCACACCTAACAAAATGGGAGAACATATTTGCCACTTTTTACCTCAATGAAACCTCTTGGCGTACTTACATTTTCAATCTAACTAAAAAAAAACCCCTTTCCGCAATTTTTTGAACATCAAAGCTTGCAGCGTAAAAATACTATTTATCTTGGATAAATAAAATACAAATAATTTTATTTGGGTAACAATGGCTTAGTTTTCAGTGATTTGTCAAAGGTTTTTACTTCCTTTTACGTAGTAAAGGAAGTATTGTGATCGCGAAAAAAAAATCACTCAAATTTGAGTCTAAATTTTGATTTTGCTCACCCCCGAATAAAAATTCCTTAGTTTTTTTGACCTGCAGCACGTGCATATGTACCTACCAACATATAAACAGCCAAAAAAATTTTTTCAACCACCCCCGAGTTAATTACGACTTGTTTTCTCGTGACGTCTGTATGTACGTGTGTGCGTATGTATGTATGTGGGTCGCATAACTCAAAAACTATATGCCGTAGAAGCTTCTAGCTTGGTATGTAGGCTCTGAGGAGGGTCTAGTTGTGCACCTCCCCTTGTGGTTGCATTTGATTGTTCCCAAGGGGGTGTTTTACCCCTTTTTTGGGGTAAATCAGTGTTAATTTCAATGCAGACTCAAGTGATATGAATTGGCGCAACCACTTGGCGATATGTCGCCAAGCTTTTGGTCTCCAAGTGTTTGACGCCAACTTGGCGACATATCGCCAAGTTGGCGACAAATTTGGCGATTTTTTTTTGATTTTGGGTTCAACTTGGCGTTATTGGCGATATTTTGCGAAAAATTCACTGAATGATATTAAAATCAGCAATATTTAGAATATTAACCATTGCAAAATATTTTTTGCATTGTTTCGTGGCAGATTAAAGAAGTAAATATTTAAATTGTTACCTTGCTCACTCCAAGCACTTTTTTTAACACTTAGGGCAATTACTAAGAAATTTACACGTAAAAGGAAGTAGTCTGGGTTCCATACCAGATTTTTTTACAAAATGATTTCTGCACTTCGTGTTTCGTTTTTATTTTGTACTTTCAAGTCAAAATTCTACAGATTACTGCGTAGTTATAGAAAGCATGGGCCAACATAAATCGAAATTTTCGTTTCTCCATTTTGCTTTTATTTTAATCATTACATGAGTATAAGGGTTATGAGTAAAATACTGTAACATTTGTTCTATATCATGTTCTTGAAATGTATGTCCACGTATGTTTTAGACGTTGAAGTTAGTTATGAAACCTGATCTCCAACATTTTTTTTCGCTCTTTTTAGAGGCCTTGGGGCCGAAACGACCTCAACCTATTCTCAAACTTTAAATGGGTAAGAAGTCCGCCTTGCTCGATCGAAGCCCGGACTTACGGATGTGAGTGCCCAGATTCCCTTATACGCTTGAAATGTCCTATGTCTTCATATATTTCTTTTTATCGGTTTCCAGTTAAAATGTTTCACTACTCAATGTGTTTATTTCTGCAGAGTATTGTACAAGTTTCACTTTTTTCAGGGTTGATACAAATGGATAATGACACTTACAAGTGTCATTTTCAGGTACCTTTTAACAAATTGATATAGTAGTTATTCTCGAACTATTTTTTACTTAACGAAATTAAAACGATGTAACAATTTCATTTTTTTGATTCATATTTCTGTCATATCTTCTTTTATGATAAAAGAAAGTTCCAACAATTTTTATAGGATAGATTTTAAATTAAAAAAGAGGTTACATTGACTTTTTTTGTTCACATTTCTTCTTATTTGTTTTTCGTTAAATGTAAAAAAAAAATACCCCCCCCCCAGAACTAAGAACTTCATACTTCCTTGTAAACATTCATTTCAATGCAATCAGAAATCACACATCCACAAAAGCTGCTACACAAAGCAAGTCCTTTGTTAAAAGTAAATACCAAACTTACCAACCGTAAAGCAGGAAGACCAGGAAAGGAACTGAGGTTGCTAGAGCTAAATTCGACCAATCACCAACAAAGAGAACGATCCCTGCTAGTAAAGCTGTCCCAAAACTCTGCACTGCAGAACAAAGAAGCGTCACTCTCCCATGGCTTTTTACGCCATTTAGTTCAAGTGCTAATAAGAAAAATATAATGTGTGTCATTATAGAATGCAAAGAACTATTCCCAAGTAGCATCAACTCATCGGATTTTGCTCGGCCGATCATCAAACTGCTCATAAACTGATTCCGTAACGCACGATGGCATCGTTCCGATCAGTGTCCGAGCACAGTTTTCGATGAGCTACTTTTCATTGGAAAGCGATAGCCTTCTGATCAACTTTCCCGATGAAAATAAGCCGAGCATCCAAAATTGATCCTAAATTCATCGGCACGGGACTGCACTGCTCGTAAATTGCTCCAAATCTAATCGTATTTCGAGCAAAACTCGTCGGATTTTGTTGCTCGGATTCTGGTTGGCTGATGAGACATATTGGAGCAATTCCCGATGAGAACTCATCGAGTCCGATCATCGGCCGATGAGAATTTCTTCGGGTTTCGATGACTGGCCGATCATTGGCCGATGAGATTATGCTGCTAGAGTTGTTTAGTTTTCAGTTATTCATGCAATCACTATTCACCACGGGATATTTTAGGACATACGGTAGACAGGCCAGTGAATTAATACTACTGTGAATGGACAGCTAGTAATTTTTATGAAAAAAATAAAGTGTTTATTTTTCTTGGATGAACCGGTAGTAATAACTTTCTTCAATCTTTTTCTTACAAAAAATTACTATATGCTGCTTTATTTATGCACTGGTTTTGATGTTCATTTACTGGGTTCGAGCATCTTTTTTTTTCCATATATATCACCCCCCCCCCAAAAAAAAACCCCATTATGGAGAATTATAAAAGTTTCCCACAGTTATATTAAAAACAGCTACATCTACCATTTTCACAGTTCATGAGCCGAATGCTACTCTAGACAGTTTAACACACATAGGAACATCAATTGAGGAGAAGGAATAATCATTTTCTGATCTTTCGAAGTTGTGAATATGCAGTGCCGTTAGCATATTTTAACTATTCGAAGTTTTTTTTTTTTGATAATATTTACACACTGATGTCTTTTTAGCAAACACTTCTTTGAATCCAAATTTTCACTTCCCACACGTTCTTGTATCTATGTAAATAGATTAATTATGTAAATTCCATAAATGTTTTGATGTAGAGAGACTTTCTTCTTAAAAACGGGTATGGTTCTGATTTTCACACTGGGATATGAAAGGGTGGATCGGTTAAAGTGGAAGTTCATGTAAATTTAGGACTTTTTAAAAGCAGATAATTCTTATATTCAGGCATCTGATGTAAAAATTAATAATGCCATGTGTTCTACTAATACTGAATAAACACTGCACAGCTAGCAGTTTTATGTGCTAGCAGCACATAAAACTGCAGTTTTATGTGCTGCTAGCCATAAAATGTCTATGTAGCAGTTTTATGTGCGATGTTTTATGTGCTAGCAGCACATAAAACATCGCTAAAAAGTGCATTTTTATGACTCACGGTTTGGTAAAATCCTAAGGAAAATTATATTTTCATTACCGATATCCGAGAAAAAAGAACCTCAGAAGGAATTTTAAAATTGGAATTTGCTTAAGGTTAAATAGGAAGTGAATGAATACTGTGGGATGAGCGATTTGTATTTTTTTTCTTATGCTAAATGTGCCATCATATTTTCCATTTGTATATTTCTTGAAAACCATTGAATTATTAACTGTACAGATGCCATGTTCAAGTTCTTTTCGAACACTCCAGTCTAGGACTCTCGTAGTGCACAGTTTATATAAAGTTGATGGTACAATCAGCAGAGAAGATTTTAAATGAATTTGTATTAGAAAGCAGGGGTGTCCACATGGTACCCCTTTTAATTTGCCTTACTTGCCCATGATTATGGCGCACGTTGCGCCATCAAATTTTTTTTTGGGGGGGGGGGGATTTTTCGAAACTAATTTATTTATTTATTCAAATTATTTATTAAATATTCTTTTGATTAAATTACACAGCCCTGCAACCAAAAAACTACATGGGATATTTTGAGTGTGAGCTAATATTTAGAAAAGTGCCAATTTGAGTCCCAAGTGAATTTTCACTAGTATTTCAATAACTAGTTAAAAAAATAATTTTCCCCAGAAAGAAGATAAGGTTTTGCTTTAATTTCATCTAATAACATCAATTTTTTTTCTTCAGAAAATGTTGTTTTTATTCATCAAAAATCAGATCGGTAACGTGTCCCCAGTAGCAAAGCTTAGCATGTAAAAAGGTCATGTGAACTTTCTAACTCCCCCCCCCCCAAAAAAAAACGCACTTGCACAAAAAAAGATTCTATTTTTACCCCTTTGTTACTATTTTACTTGAGTTTTGTTCTAATCGATTTCTGATTTCCTAGCCGATGCGAAATAAGCGTGCTTTAGTTCCGCCGTCAGAGCGATAACAATAACTTTCTATGTTTAGGCTTCCAAAATCATTTCCTGCACCTATACCACGTGATATTGAGTACCTGGTGGGATGTTTTATCGCATCGTAATTAAAAATTTACATTTCTGCATCTAAAATTGTAGGTAAGATTTTTTAAAGTGATTTTATAAAATGTGTGTCATTTAAGTCATCAGTAGAGTAACAAGCGCTAAAATGCGCAGTTTTTATTATTTAAAAAAAATATTTTATATATAAGTATAGTCCTTCATAACAAGTGAAAAAACCACGTGTTTGATTTTAGTTTAGCGCAATCGACTCGGAAATAAAGAAAAAAGCTTTGTCGGTTTGTCAGATCGGTAACAGTCAGAGCGGTAACATTGAAAAACAGCGAATATGTTACAGAACTAACTCACACGTTTCAGAATTATTAAGAAGCAAAAATCATAGGTTTTTGCCATATATATTGAATATTTTTGTTCTTAAAAAATGAAAAGCAGTGAGTTTTAGTACAATTGCTTTATTTGTGGTTTATATGACCTGACAATAGAAGTTAGCAAAATAAAAAAAACTGCCACTGCAGAAATTAAGTTAATTAATTATTATTATTTTATTTATTTATTTATTTTTTTGGTGCTTCAATTTCTCATAACTTCGCTAAATAAGTAGATTATAACTAGCATGCTAAATTTGAATTTCTGATCAAGAAATTAAATTTCCTGCAACTAATTAAAGAAAAGCAAGCAGCAGAGTTGTGTGTTGAAAAAGTTGAAGTTGTGTGTTGTTTCAAAACAAAACATGTTTTATTAGCTTGGATTTGGTAATCTCATAATTTATTTTATCTAAAAATCTTATCTCTCATTTTTATTTCCAAGAAAATCTTTTTTATAATGAAATTTGATTTTTTAGCTAATATATATATTTTAATATAATTATCTTAATTCTTTATTAAAAATGCAAGGAAATGATAGAATTTTTAGAGATGTTAACGAAGATTGAAAGTATAAACTCAAATATGTAGCTCATATCAACATCAGATCTGTAACGGCTTAAAGGTGAGTAATCTAATTAGAGGGTAAATAACTTCCTTGACCTCCCTCCTTTTATTTTCTTGCATTTGGACACAATTTAGACTTAGAATCTAATATTAATTTTTTTCTGAAAAAAAAAAAATCAGAAAACTCCAACTTTAAATTGGCACTTTTTAAAATATTGGCTCGGGTACTTTATATTTTTCGGTGTGCTGAATTCGAAAATGACCTCCGCTTTTATCCATCACGTAGTTTTCCCGAAAAACGTGTGTACTGAGTATTGTAATGTACCATTTTACATCTATATAACTGAATAAATACTATACTAATTTATGGTTTTATAAAAATGTTTATTACAAACAGTTTTCTTTATTTATTGTACTCACAGTTACAAAAACTGAAAAAAAGGGGGGAGAGAGCGAGGGTGGGTGTTGGATGAGGAAAAGTGAACATAGGCCTGCTACACTCACCTACAGAGCCACATTTATCAGGTTCAAATATGTTGCACTGGGTTCTTGGACTGTTAAGGATTTTATCAAAATAAGGGTGATAGTGATAAGAGCGATAAGGAATGCGAGGGGATTTTATCATTTTTTTTCGTTGGATTCGTTTATTAAAAGTATTGATTTGTGTTGATGATTTTTTCTTCTTAATTTATTTCAATTCCTTATCAGATCCAAGAAAATAAAATAATGTCAGATTAAGTTGAAATGCAGCCATGGTGCACTTTTTAATCATGTGCACGCCCTTTTTAAAAAAGAACCCTTCAAAGGTGCTAGGTACTAGTCGTTGCTTTTCGCGTTGGACAGTACCGTGGTTGATCGGGAAAAGGTGTTTCAACCTTTTTACATTAAATTAGGACTGCTGAAGCAGTGTATCAAGTGTTTTCTGAAAGATGAAGACTTTCAAATCTGTTTGTGCGAAGTTTTTTGAATGAATGAAACTGGAAAATGAGCCTGGAACTCATTCAAGGATATGGTAGAAAAGGTTTTGGGAAGTAACAAAGACTCTGGCAAAAAAAAAAAAAAATAAATAAATAAATAAATAAACAAATTAAAAAAAATAAAAATAAAAAAAAAACATCGTTATAAGAGGATGTAGGCTGCATTCAAAGTACTCACCATAACATGAGTTTGAAATTTTATTTTCTACGTTGACATGTAGATTATTTTTCCCAAAACCTTGGTGGCTTCAGTGAGGAACAGGATGAGATATTTCATCAAGATGTGAAAGACATAGTGAGACGCTACCAAGGAAATTGGAACGTAAATATAATGTCAGGCTGCTATTGGGTGCTTAAGAAGGAAACTTAAAATTTCAACCAGCGAACGCGCACCAATAAGAGTATCAATGAAAATAGAAAATGATTTTACCGTGAAAAAGGAGTAAACACTAAACGTGATCCAGTTTTTAAACGTGTTGTCATGAGTAAAAGAATAAAAATACTGCTTTTTTCCCAATAAATACATGATTTTCTTTATAACTTTTATTTTTTGACTTTGACAATTAAGTCCTCACGTATTGCAAAAAAACAGTACGTGATAGAAAAAAACGAAGCTCATATTCGGATTCAGCACACCAAAAAACATTAAAATCAGTCATAACATCCCATGCATCTGTTTGATTTTTTTTTTGAAGACCTGTGTTATTTATTGATTTTTTTAAATTTAAATTATTAATTAATTATTTTTTTTTAATTTAAATTATTTCTTTTCTTTCTTTATTATTATTATTTTATTTATTTATTTATTTATTTGTCTGTGTGTGCTTAGGATGTCTGGAAGGAAAAAAAGCGATTCTATTCTGCGCATAATTAGTACTTTTCAAAAATTAATAATATGTGAAAAATAATTGCTATACTTTAAATAAATAAATAAATAATATAAAAAAAATAAATAAAATAAAAAAGAGGAGTAAAAATGAAAATAAAAAAGCATAAGAGGGTTGTGAAAAGTTTTTTTTTTTTTTTTTTGGGGGGGGGGGGGCGGGATTTGCGCCATTGAGCTTGGGGGGGGGGGTGCCCCTGGTAGTAAGATTATCACAGCATCAGAATAGTTTAAAGAAAAAAAACAGTTGCATCATACTTGTATTTTTTAAATTGTCATTGTTACGTGGTAACGTAAAGACCACTGTGAAAAATATGTATATGAAGGAACACATACTCTTACTACTAATCTAAAAAGTAGAATAAAAATGACTTGATGCAGGAATTATACAACTTACCTAAAGAAGATGGAGCTAAAAGTACTGCTGGAACTGTTAGACCAACTAAACACCTAAACACAATGAAGCAAATAAAATTTGGAGAGAATGCTGTCGCTAATCCTCCAGCACTCTGTACTACCAGCGTTCCAAAGAAAAGGACTCGTTTTCCAAACCTTGGGGATAGAAAAAGTTAAAACAACAAACATATTATTTTTAGCCAGTTACTCCAGACAAAAAACCATTTATATTTCACAAAAATACGGTTAGAAATAACGTATTGCTTTTTTATGTTTAAAAACAAACATGTTTATTTGTTATTTTACATATGCTGTAGCGTTATTGCTTTTTTAATTCTTACTATACAATCATTACAAAATTTCTAAGTTTTTACAGTTACTCATAATATAAGTGCCTACCTTGTCTTAAAAGCAAAAAGTTTGGTTTTTGTGTAATTTTGAGGCAAAGGAAACGATTTGTCATTAGCTACTTTTCTTTCACATATTTCATTCGATTATTTGCATAGTAAAAGAAAAACGAAAAGGGAAAAATACTTTTACTTTCAATTAAATTGTCCAATGTATGCAATTATATTAATGAAGCAACACTGGGAAAATGTGATATAAATAAAAATAACTTCAGTTGAATAGGACTAACTAGAGTAGTGGGAGTTCTTCAAATGCATGGTAAAGAAAAACAGATTCAACCATTTATGCATTTAACGATTTGAATATACTTATTTACTTATAGGAACGACTTCGTTTTTCTGAAATACTTTCTTTTTAAGTGGATTAAAAGCAGTTGCATCTTTTTTTCATTTTTTTTTTTGTGCCCACTCACAAAGTAAGCCTAATGATCTTATTATAAAGGTAACAAGATGCATAGGATCTGAAAAATAAAGCATGAGGGATCGATATAAGTAGGTAAATTTGAGATACATTTTATTACTTGCTGTTGATAACACTAACTTGAATTGTTTATGTTTTTTTTAATATCATTACTCATTCTTAGAAACTTCTAAGATAAAATCTTCATTTTACATCATCACAAAAAATAAATTTTTAGTATACTGTGAATTTTGGGGAAAAAATAAACAAAAAAAAAATAAATAAATAAATAAAATAAACAAAACTTTACGACGCGAATATTTACGATTTTAAAATTGACTTAAAGTGTTTTTCTCTGAAATCTCTTACATTTGTATGCTCATAATAAGTAGTATTAAGTTTACACAAAACGAGGATTTTGAAGAAATGGACAGAAGGAAGCATTTATCTCACCCTAGGAATTTCTACAAAGCTTTCTGAGAAAAGTCTACAGTTTTCAACTGTATATTACAATTTACTAAATTAATTCTTATATATAAGGTATGTCTTGCCATTTCAAACCACTCCCGTTCCTAACCAACGCTTGATAACGAAGTTACACGAGAAAAAAGAAACTTTAATCTTTCGCTTTAAAAAAATATGTTTTTTAAACTCAAACCATTTGTCATTTATGAAAAATAAAAGCAAAGACTTTCTGTAAAATACACAAAAGAGAACTCACAAATTACAGCATGAGTTCTAAAAATAAGCTTCGATAAGTAATATAAACTGGCAAATATAGTGCATATTTTTTTAGCAGCAATGGGTGAAGAAAGGAAGTGGTTTGTAAAATCAGTTTATCACATTACAATAATATTGAAATGACAAAAGATATAATCTGAGATTTTGCTTTCATCTTTCTCACATGCTTACATATAATAATACAGAAGATGCTAAAAATGAATAGGTTTAAAGGGCTGGAGGGGGGAGGGGTCGATTTTTGTTTTCAATTTGTTAAGGTTATACTTTGAGAGGAAAATACGTTTGACTCATAGGGGAAAAATCATTTCTGGATTAAGCACTAAGGGATTTAAAAAAAATGTACTAAATACGTTTTTATAAGACCTGACGCAATAGAAATTTAAGAGTTATTGAACTGTCAACGTATAAAAAAAATCTTGAATGCTTATAAATTATAAGTCAAATTTTTCATGTATTACAATCGCCTGCACTAAACAATACAAATATACTAGTTTAGTACTTACTTAGCTGCCACAAAGAGACAAATGCACTGTCCTAATAAACCCGAGGCATTGAAGGCAGTCAAAGAAATCATAGGAAACCACTTCTTTGAACAAACTAAATCCCACTAGAATAAGAGAAACCGAAACAAAAAAATATAGTTTCAATAGTTCTTTACATGCATGCACACAATACGTACATTTGACTTAAATAAAACATTGTTTTTACAAAAATTTGAGCCGATGGCGTAAAATACATCACGCCGTGTGTCAAGTTTTATAACTGTGCTACATTTTTTTACAGTTTAATTTTTCTTATAACGAGAAACTCATCACTCAGATTTCAACTACCAAAATAATTTTGCATGTTTTTTAAGAAGTTATAAAGATGTAATAAGGGCGAATGGACGCTTTAAGCGTAAAATATATTTCAGGTCAGATTGTCGGAACTTTCGATATTTTATGTGAATGCAACACGCTATGAGCTTAAAATGTATAACACTAAGGGCTTAGCTCCACATCAACAGAAAACCGACTGAAACAGAGCGCAGAAACTGAAAATCCGGGTGCTTTCCATTTCCTTTAAATTCAAAGCACCCAGATTTTCGGTTGCTGCCTTCAGTTTCTTTCGGTTTTTTGCTGATGTGGAGCCAGGCCTTTCGTAAGGAATTAGCGGAACGAAGGCATTTTATAAATACCGGATTGAAAAGTCTTACTGAAGTTGACTGAAAAATTGATTGAAAGAAAATCTTATTATTAAGTGTTTCGATGCTACTTGAAACCTTTTCTCAGTGCTAACAGCGAATGCAAACACAAGAAAATTGAAATACGCTTTGAATCACAAAAAAGAAAAAAAAATGTATTTTGGAATGTAATAAAAAGAGTACGTTATTTCAACCTATTGAAGAACAATTAAAAATTACCTGATAACTTAATAGTTAATATTATTACTATAAATTATATTACTGAAGAAAAAGCCGCTTTTTTTTCTTTTTCGCCCTAGACCTTCATTAATATACATATTTGCCCAATATTTAAAACTACTTTTCCTTATATTTAATTTTACGAAAACTTGTCAATTTATTATTAAATAAATGCATTTAAGAATACGTATCTCCTACTTTATAAAAGAAAAAGTAAATGAAATAGCAGAATTTTTACGATTTTGTGATATTTTTCTGTTAGGTCTGTGCTCGCATAAGTGAATGACACCCTTTTAAGGAAGTTTACATTCTTTTTGATAAAGATTAAATGTGGGACGTAATATGGAGTTTTTCAAATGGAAATACATACTAATTGATGTAAGTTGAAATTAAACTTTATTGGGTTTATTTACCTGTAAATAAAAATTTAACAAACATAGTTTTACTTTTAAACATATATTTCTGCATGTATAAATGCTATAAAAATATACGACTACTAAGTAGTGAATAATTTAATTGGTTAGCAAAGAAAATGTTTTGAACGTTTTGAAAGGTATATTTTCGAATACTAACCATTAAAAATGTATCCCAATAGCTTTTTTGCATGCATTTTGCTATGATATTTTGGGTTATCTTAACAATGGCTAGTTTGAAGCCTATTTGTTCTTAAAAACATTGTAATTCTTGAAAATGAGCTTTTGATCGTCTACAGATTAATTTTTGCCTTTTCTTGGTTTGAATGAAGTAAAACTGAACTGAACTGAAGTGAAGTGAAAAATTAGATGAAAAATCTCCATATATTATTTCTCTAAGCCGAATCCTATACCCGGTCGAAACTCGCTCATTTCTTTATCGAATTGCATGAAAATTTATGATTTTGAAGCTTATCCCGCGGGCTATTGACGAAAATTAGACCCACCCTCTAAAAAGTGTCGGTTCGTTTTTTATTCGAACTTCAATTTTTGGGCACAAAATTGACTCTATCTAGCGAAATAATTGTCGTATCGTCTCCATTTTGATTTCATTCGAAAGATTAAAAAAAATGCGTTCTTTGGAACGTTTCTCCGCTAGCGCCGCGTAACGATAATCTCGAAAATCCACGTTTAAGCGACTTATAAGCGATTGAAGTTTGAAAAAGTTAAATTTTTTGCTCAACGGTTAAAATCGTTTTACCATTGTTGTTCAAATCAATTTTAAATGCGACATTTCAAGCCAAGGCTTAGCTCGGTAAACCTTAATTGTAACTTTTATTGTTTCAAAATACTATGGTAGTTTTGCGATAACGTTAGTATTTAGTTTAGTGGTAGCCTTGGGTATTTGATTTTAATATAGGGTATCACTTTTGTAGTAGTTGTAAAAGTGAACGTGTCTTTGATCTCTTTGAAAAGTTGTCAGAACGACGGCAGTTGATGGCGATGTTGTGCAAACGTACAAGATTTTACAATACAAGATTTTACAAAGATACACATCCAATCGAGGACTGAAATCTTTGAACCTGAATAACTCAATTTTAAGTTTAGAGTTTTTATTTTTTTTTATTTTATTTTATTTATTTATTTTTTTTTTTTGCGGAATTCCGCACGGGTCACCTAGTAATATAAATTGATGGAACAGAAAGCCACAGTTGATTCTTGATGAAATATTCTGAGTTGTTTTTGTTGTAGTTTCAGTTGTAAATAGCCAATTTGTAAATAAGTAATTCTAATGTAATATTTTATAAAAAATGATTTCTCTTTTCAAATATTCTACAGCTATATTAATACAGCGATACGATTTCAAGCGCCCAAATGAAGCGGAAAGTTTGTACAATTTAGCCTTCATAAGATTATTTTAAGGAATCTAGTACCCTTTCAGTGAAGAAAATATGTCGAAAAATTGGTAAACTTAAAAGTGACTTGTTTCAAGATCTATTAGTTTTAATTTCATGAAATTTTAACCAAATATAAATTCAACTCTATTAATCCTTCGATTCCAAAATGTAAGTTATGGGTGTTTTTGAAGTTTTTAAGCAATTATTTTAATAAAATGAAATTTTTGTTTGCCGATAATTTAAACTGCGTGCAGCATTACTCTTTTGTAAAACAAGATATCCACTTAATTTTTTTTCTAGAGTAGAAAAATAATGTATGTTTAAAATGACGAAGAATTAGATTGATTAAATACTCCTTAATTACAAAATAAAATTTTTTAATTCAAAATATAAATTTTGATGCCTTTTTAAAAACTTTTTATAGCTGCAATTTGAAAAGTTTCAACACAAGAAAAATTTTGGTTCATTAAATTAAGCATAATTAGTACATGAGCACTTGTATAAAGTTTCGTGCACTTGAGATTATCTGTTTTCGAGAAATGCTGCGCGCAACGAGTAAAAATGTAGTTTCGAGAAAATCAACTTCAAAAGTCGGTTTTAAATATCTATCATAATGGTAAACAAATGCGATTTGCAAAATTTGGTTTCTGCTGTTTTCCTCATATCTTCCGTTCTACTGGGAATTTTATTATGGGGTTTGTCTTAAAATATTTCCATTATTTTCTAGTTCCAAAAAAAGTAATATACAAAAAAATCAATTTTTTGATCTCTTAAAGGGTACCAGACTCCTTAAAAGATCCGCTAATACAGTAATCGGCTCAAATACGACCTCGTGACAGAAGAGACTCTTGGAAAACATAAAAATGACTCTTTGTCAGATGCTGTTTCATTCATCGGAACATGGGGTTTCCTTGACGCTCACCTGAAATTTTAATTTTACTTATATAGTCTAAATGTTGTTATTAAGCATGCACCGGAACAGAAAAAGGCAAACATTTTATTTGATATCGTATGTAATCACAAAGGTTTCAATTTGAGCTATGAAGAATTCAATGCACGTAGCTTTTCTTCCTACATATATTATAGTAGAGATGAAAAAGTGAAAATAGCATTTAACAAGCTTGAACATTCGATTAAATGTTATGAAGAGAGATATGAATATCAGATGAGGTCTTGTGAAGAAGAACATGTTGCTTTTTTAGAATTCTTCCTTTTAATTAAGTATTCCCTACTGTATTTTCACTACAGCTCAAAATTCAATTCAGCTTTCAACTTGTTTATTTCAGTCCTTTTAGCAATTAAAGCTGCAAATTTTTAGTAAAATCCTGTATTAAAATGCTTTAAGACTTAAAGAACTTATAAACAACATATTTTTTTCTGTATTACTTTCTTGAATCCCAAGGGAAATTATTTATGAATAATTTAAGCAAATAGCATATTAAGAAAAAAACTGGCGATTCGAAGCTTTGTAACCAGTGAATGATATTTGTACTTTGTTCCATGAAAAAGTGAAAAAGTTGTGACTTATTATTATTCGCAAAAATATTTATAAATTAGAACTTTGTTTGAATTGATTTTCCTTACATTTCACACAAATAAAAAATATTTTTAGTTGCAGTAAAAACTATAATGCGTAAGTCTAATCAACGTCATACAGCTTTATATTACACTAGCGGTACCCGCACGGCTTTGCCCGTGGTATAAAATTAAAAGTTCATTTGTAAAAAAATGATATAGCAGAAAAAAATACTCTATTTTAGTTATAATTCAACTATAATTCCTTCAAAGTATGATATAAAAATTTGGTATGGACCCTACACTACTTCCTTTTACGTGTAAATTTCTTAGTAGATGCCTTAAGTGCTAAAATAGTGCTTGAAGTGAGTAAGATAACAATTCAAACATTTGCATCCCTAGTTTGCCACGAAACAATGCAAAAAAATGTTTTACAATGATTAATCTCCTAAATATCGCCGATTTTAACATCATTCAGTAGATTTTTCGCAAAATATCGCCAATAGCGCCAAATTGAACCCAAAAAAAATTTTTTTTCGCTAAATTTATTGCCAACTTGGCGATATGTCGCCAAATTGGCATCAAACACTTGGTGACCAAAAGCTTGGCGAGATATTGCCAAGTGGTCGCGCCAATTCATATCACTTTGGTCTGCATTGAAAGCCCTGATTACCCCATAAAAGGGGTAAATCACCCCCTTGGGGACATTCGAATGCAACCCCAAAGATAGGTGCACAAAAATAAGCCAAAAGAAAAAATAAGAAAAATTTTGTTGCTCACAGAAACCAACAGAAATCTTACCAAAGTTTAAAAGAAGAAGAAAGTTTTCTTTCCTAACTTCAAAAACAAAATAATACATTTTCCGAAATGACATACTTTAGAAAGAACGTTGCAATATCGCAATAAGATAGAAGTAAATATACTGAAATAGAATTGAATGCCAAATTGTAAAAAAGTCGCCAAAAAAATAATTTTTAATATTGTCTTTCATTATTTATTAAATGCAATTATTGCTGCAAATTACAGTCCAACAATAAATAATCACATTGCAAAAGTATATTTGGAGCAATTTTTTCTTTTAAACTCAACTGATCCTAAAAATTTTAAGTATTAGTCATAGAAATTTCGTGCATTATTCTTCACAATGATAATAAAAACAATAAACATCGACAAAGATCAACCAGCAAACGATAAATTAAAAGCTAAATTCGTTCACTCAAGCCATTTGCTGCAATTTATATTGAAATAAATTAATAATGAAGTAAAATATGTTTTGCAGACGATAAATTTAGAGTGGTATCCTGTATTTTAAGGAAAGGACTCGATTTCTCATTTGATTGACAGGTGCCATCTTATCACGGTTTTTAATATTTCATTTGACTAATTTTAATAAGGCTTGGAGTTTGGATTGTTACAAAAACAAATACATTTTTAAAATTATTAAGGGAAAAAGAACGAAATAAAAACGTAACCATGGTAACAACATGAAAAGTTGATTTCCGTTGATAAAATAATTCATTTCATCTCTATTTTCAAACAAATTTTATTCGCGAGCAAAGCCATTTTAGAATCGTTTGGCTTGCTTTACTGAAGGTAAGCCTTGAATTTCGGGATTCTAAAAACAATTGTTACAGCTCTCCTGATGATCGTAGAAACTTCGAAAAAACGTCATTTTGTGCAGAAAATTTCAAGCTTTCGAATGACATAAGACTTGAAAATGTGTATGGAATATTTCTTCCCTATTTTATCGAATTTCCTCTAAGAATTCGAATAGAAAAAGAACGAAATGGAATGTTCGAAAAATCGCTTCGAGGTGCAAAACTACATGCTACAAACTAATTTTGTGCCAAGTGGCATGAAAATCGACCAAACGGTTTTGGCGCTACGCGCGTAACAGACAGACAGAAAGAAAGAAAGAAAGAAGGACAGACAGAACCACCTTCAGCTTTATTATTAGTAGAGATTATACGTTTTCATATTGCTGTTCGGAAAATTACACTGTTCGACAAAAAAAAACCTTGAAAATGCTTCTGGCATTTTGAAGGCTGATTCTTATGCAAAATGACCCCCTGAATCCGAATATGACCCCCGTTTTCTCCCATCACGTACCAATTTTTTTTTAAACGCCCCCCTTTTTTTTTCATTTTTCCTTAGTTTCAGAGCTATTATATTTTTTTGGAGGGGAAAGGAGCCTTATATTCACCCCTAAATTTTTTTAGAGGTCAAGAGAGACTCAAAGCTTAAAATCATGAGCACCGAGAAAAAATCGGGGAACTTGGGGGGGGGGGGGCGTAGCCCCCCAAAATATTTGAAAAATCACCAAAAACGATCTTTTTATTCTAGTTTCTTTAAAAACACCTTTAAAACATTTTTTTTGGTGCAGAACCAGAGTATAGAATCCGCTCCTATGGCTCCTGGGTCAGAAAAAATTTTCACGCTGTAAATTTTTTTTTTAAATAAAATAATGCTCTAAAAATCGCACTTTGCACTCGAGTTTTAAAGCAGGTCTTCAGCCAAAAAAAACAAAATTGTGGCTGATTCTTATGTCAAATGACCCCCTATTTCCAAATATGACCTCAGTTTCCCCCCTCCACCTCCTCTTTCCAGAGCGCCCCCCCCCCCCAATTCAGAGTATTTTACTAATTCGGAGGGGAAAAGTACATTACGTAACCCGTTAACGTAATTCTAAAAGGCAACAGAGGTTCAAAGTTCAAAATCATGTACATGTGTGCCAAAAATATAAACTATGGCAATATACCCCCCCCCCCGCAAAAAAAAAAAAAAAAAAAAAAATCCTGTTTTTCTAAGAGACGTTTTAAACCTATTTTTTTTTTTTTTTTGTGAAAAATCAGAGTATTCGATTTTCTCTTTGATTAATGTGTTCGAAATTATTTCGCTTTGTAGGAAACAAATTATATTATAAAATAAAATAAAAAAAAATATTTTTTTTCCTTGTAAGGGTGGCTCGTTGCATATCAGTCGCATCGCAGGTTCGCATGAAAGAAGACACTGTTCCGGCTGACTCTTCTGCAAAGTGACCCATTTTTCCCAAATACTATAAATTATCACTTTCACAAAAGCCCCCCCCCTACTTGTTTTTCAGTTTTCAACGGTTTCCGAGCCAATATTTTGATTTTCAGATTAAAGAAGCTTGACATTAACCGTTAACACTTTTATAGATAGATAGAGAGGTGCAAAGTTGAAAATCATGAACATGTATAGCAAACTGAGAGACTTAGATAAAAATGTGTATACCTGGCAAACCCCCCCCTTCACCCCCTCCCCAAAAAAAAACTTTTTAAAATCTGGAAATACTTTTTTTTTTTAAAGCACTGTTTTTTTTTTCTTTGTAAAACCAAATTGTAGTAGGAGTTTCTCCGATCTACCCCATGTTCATTTTTTTGTTACAAAGTATAAATAAATAAATTAATTAATAAATCTTGTGTCTTACGTTGCGTAGGAGTCACATCCCAAATCTTTGGCAAAGATGACATTATTCAGGCTGATTCTTATGTAAAGGGCACCCTGAATTGAAATAAGATCACCGTTTTCCTTCAACAAAGCGAAATTATTTCAAACATATAAATCAAAGAAAGTCGTATACTCTGATTTTACACGGAAAAAAAAAGGTTTAAAACGTATCTTAGAAAAACAGGAAAAGAAGGTTTTTTTTTTTGGGGGGGGGGGGGGTATACCGTCCTAGTTTATATTTTTGGTACACATGTACATGATTTTGAACTTTGAACCTCTGTTGCCTTTTGGAATTATGTTAACGGGTTACGTAATGTACTTTTCCCCTCCGAATTAGTAAAATGACTCTGAATTGGGGGGGGGGGGGCGCTCTCTGGAAAGAGGGGGTGGAGGGGGGGAAATTGAGGTCATATTTGAAAATAGGGGGTCATTTGACATAAGAATCAGCCACAATTTTGTTGTTTTTTTTTTTTTTTGGCTGAAGACCTGCTTTAAAACTCGAGTGCAAAGTGCGATTTTTAGAGCATTATTTTATTTAAAAAAAAAAAAAAAATTACAGTGTGAAAATTTTTTCTGACTTAGGAGCCATAGGAGCGGATCCTATACTCTGGTTCTGTACCGAAAAAAATGTCTTAAAGGTGTTTTTAAAGAAACTAGAATAAAAAGATCGTTTTTGGTGATTTTTCAAATATTTTGGAGGGCTACGCCCCCCCCAAGTTTCCCGATTTTTTCTCGGTGCTCATGATTTTAAACTTTGAGTCTCTCTTGACCTCTAAAAAAATTTAGGGGTGAATATGAGGCTCCTTTCCCCTCCAAAAAAATATAATAGCTCTGAAACTAAGGAAAAATGAAAAAAAAAAAGAAGGGAGTTTAAAAAAAAAATTGGTACGTGATGGGGGAAAACGGGGGTGATATTCGGATTCAGGGGGTCATTTTACATAAGAATCAGCCTTCAAAATGCCAGAAGCATTTTCAAGGTTTTTTTTTGTCGAACAGTGTTATTTAAACACGTGTTTTTTCACTGAAATATTCACGAATAACAACAGTATTTTTCAAATTACAATCGAATCGAATTACAATCGAGTAATTAAAATCGAAACTAATTTGAAATATTTTAGTAACTATCTACTCATGCAACATATACGTTATAACGCTTTGCATAACCAAAATCAGTTCTATTTTCGTTGCTGTATTTTTCCTTAATTTTTAAAACAAAGTACCATTTTCGTTTGGTAAAACCTGTACCATTTATTGCTCACTGTATTATTTCTTACTATATACACACTCCGAAATGCAAAACATTTTTATTTGGGAAAACTACAACTAGTTCGTCTCAATAAATACGGATGCAATAAAAAAAGCAGTAAAATTTTTATATTCAAGCTTTATCCTATACAAGCCCATCTATCGCAAAGCAGGAAAATGCATCTTCGTTATTTACGGTACCTTCTGCAAGAGTCATAAACAGAACTCCATTAATGGATAAAATTCCGGACAAGATTTACCTCCCTAACAATGTTCTGTTTACAAGTTTCAAACTCTTTCTTGGGGGAAATCGATAGAACGTTTGTTTCAACGCCCACAGTCCTTTCCACACACCACACAAAGCCTCGGCGAACTTCTTGAAAACTATCCTCATTTGCATATACCTACAAACAAGTGATTAAGCTTCGGTTTTATACCGAGTCCATCACTTTTATTCACGGCTTCTGTGGGAGTAGATAGTACGAGAAAGGCAGGAGAAAGGGGCGGATTGATTTGGGTTTGAAAAGTTGGGACAAGACCATTCGGCTGTTAAATTCTTATACCGACCATTTTGAAAAGTTTGCCTTGTTGAGAAAGATTTTTGTTTAGCTGTTTTATCTTTTCGTGTGGTTTGAATTAGCAAACAAGTGTTGAAGTTATTTTCAAGGATGCAAGCAGCGTTTTTTAAGTAACTTGAGTACCAACTTAAAGCTTTGGTAAGAAGGAGTTTGGTAAGAAGATTCAAACAACAATGAATAAAATGCTAATTCATTACTGATTTTGTGTCACTCTTCATTTGTTTTGTACAGGTCAAGAAACTAAACCTGAGTACAATGAATAGTTTGAATAAAAAATTGGGTTTGAATCTCTTGAAGTAAATGTTAGAATGTTTTGGTAGCTTCCGGTGTTTTATTCTGCATTTGGTGTTACATTCAATACACATTAAATCGAAGTTTGAATCACATTGTACAAAGCTGAGATTTTCTTTAAAAAAGGCCTAAGAGACTATCCTTTATTAAAAGTATTGACATGAATCAAAATGTGGAGAAACCAGTAATATTTCTCTGTCTAATGAAACAAATTCCTAGAACTACCGTAAAGTCGGGTTACTTGGACCCTAAGGGGTTACTTGAGCCCATTACAGTAAAATAATAAAATCTAGGTTTGGTACTTATTAGTTGAAGACTTGCACGTAGTTCCTCGTTTCTCCTCTAGGTAGAAGCACTCTGCAGTCTCTAATGCTAGTACCAAACCCAGATTTTATCATTTTACTGTGGGCTCAAGTAACCTCCTTGTGGGTCCAAGTAACCCAACTTTACGGTAATTCCTAAAACTAATTCCTAAAATTAATGAAAAGTTATTTAAAAGTTACTCTTTGAGGAACAATATTCTCCTACCCAAGTAGGAGAATATTGTGTCACCTACTAAAGAATATTTTGTCGCATGTCATCTACAAAAATTATAGAATGGATCTGTTTCCATTCTTTAATTGAAAACAGAAACTTATAAAATTGGGCATAATGCATGCTGAAAACTAGTTTATAGTTATCAGTAAAAAGTATCAAGTATTATCATGCATAAATATGTAGACAAAGCAGCATTATATTGTAGTAGTGTTGCTAAAAGGACGAAATTATTCAAAGTAAGTTGAATCGCAGATCCCAACATTACTGGGTGCAGTATAGCTTTGGTATATTGAGTACGAGGACGTATTTATTTGTTTTTGGGTTAAAACGGGAGAAATTCTTTGATCGACACAATGCCGATATTTGTTATGGCAACGTAAACAGGCTTTTCGTACCCCTATTTTAGCAAATGGGATAGTTTAAGCCTAGGCTAATCGGATGTCAACTTTTACTAGGCAACGAAAAACGAACTTTTGTCTGCATTCTGGTTTAAAATATTCAATTCTTACTAATTTTGGGTCGGAAAAAAACAAATTTCTAAGTAATTTGTTTTTATTAGCACTAGTTTTCAAGATAAAGTAAACAACACTGGAGAAAGGTTCACAATAATCACAAATTAACTTTAGCAAAAAGTTGATTTAAAAAAAAACTGTGCAACAAGTGCAATTAAATAGCTCCTATTTCATTGAACAATGTTTGCTTTTTGGAAACCAAAGGCTGTTTTCATCCTATTGCGCTGTAAACGTTTCATTTTAGATTGTTTCTTGGACGTCAAAGAAAGATCATATCTTGTAATAGTCCATCAGTAATTGGTGAGCATTGACCCAGATCAATGTTCCTAATATAGGCATTCTATTGCAGATGCATTTTGTGGAAAACTTTCCTATGTTCTTTAAGGTGGAGTGAAAATAAACCAATCGATGGAAAGTAACGCAAAGTAATAGAACCAAATGCAAAGTAATAGTGCGGAAAAGTCCCCTTTTGTACAGATATTTTCTCGTGCAAAAGAATTTTAGCAGCCAAAAATATCTTCAGGATCTGCTTTTGCCTCAAAGTTGATCATTATTGCATAAAAACTGGAAAACGTAATAATGATTTCCTTAAATATAAATGTTTTCAAAATGTGATGTAACAGAACGAAAGAGTAGGCTTTTTAAACATATTACACACTGTTTAGACTCATTTCTATCATGAACGATACTTTAAAGAACTGCACAAGCCTTGATATTAACCAAAATCGCATCAAAATGAAAATTAGCACCGTATTGCTCTGCAATTAAGGAAAATGTATCAGTAGTTATCACTTTGGATAAAATAGTTGGCATATTAAGTAATCTTCTCCTTCGATTGATAGGAAAATGAAGAATCAAAAGTATTTCTTACATTAAATGCAGCTTGCAACAACCCAAGTAGCTAACAGCTGTAAACAAGCGATGTTGATAAATGAATTCTACTAGTTTTGAAGTCCACAATCTGTAACCACATTGAAAACCATAAAACGTAGTTTTGTGGATGATTTTGCCTATTTTCTTGATCACTGAAAATGTTCGGGCTTAGTGTTGCATTGTGCAGCAAGATTAGTGGATTCTTAACTTGTTCTAATAAATATATCTCTTTTCGTTAAACCACAAACCGTTGCTGACACATCTTTGTCAAATGCTACGCATTGAAATATTTGACGCAAATATTTCAAATAAAATGTAAAAAATATTAAAACCTTGAGTTTTACAAAGATTTTTCGGTAATGATAATTTTCTTGTTGTTTAGTTTTGATTTTTTTTACATTCATATTAACCAAATTAGTTATAACGGTAGTTGTCCTCATCCATAAAATGTGTTATACTTTTTGAAAACAGAAAAAGTATTTTATCACCGTTTGTTAAGGTAAGTTAAAATGTTTACATATGTCTTCTTAAAATTGAATTTAACCGCCAAAAATGTAAGAAAAGGGTTTTTTGTTTCCTTCACGATTGCTGATTGCACTCATTGGCAGGACCTCAAACGTGAAATCGCACCTGCAATTTCAGTGAAGATCTGGAGTATTATTATTTTTTTTTCTCTCCGCAGGATGAACTTAACATGCCGGCTAAAATATCATACCCATAAAGTTAAAAGCATATTTCTGTCAACGTTACAGATGATGGACATTATTACATTCCTTACCGCTGCCATATATTTTCATATTTCATTTTCCCCTTAAAGTGCAGGAAGAATAAATGCGTCTAATCTTAGTATGCGATACGAGGTTGATATGAATGCATAATATTTCACTAAACCATGCCAGATAAATTTTTTTTACACGTAATTGCAATGTATACACTTTTTTTACGTTGCATAAAATATCTTGCATATTTGATAATGCTTTTCCTGCAGGTAATGATGAGTCAGATGTACATATTAATTTTGTTAATACTTTCTGTGATATCCTTGCATGCCTTTAAATAAAAAATAAAATTAACTGAATGTAAACAGCATGTATCTAATAAAAATTAGTTGTCTCGTTTTTAAATTAAAAAAATAGTGTTTTCTATGCTAAAATTTTTTGACAAATATGTTAACTTTCCATGTCATACTACAATTTCATTAACAGGGATACGATAAACTTGCTTCAACAAGAAGTTGCGCCATCGATGCAAACAGCGTTGTTCAAAATTAAAGTTTAATTAAACCGATACATTAATTATAAATATCGCTGTTTTGAAACATTCACGGTTTAAAACTATTTTCAGACAAGGAGTTTTTTTAGGATAAGGATTTATCTTCTTTTTATGAAAAATAAAGGTACCAAGTCTCCTTTATATAAAATTGTATACTATTTTGAATTCTTTCACAGGTTTATTATTACGTTGTTGTTTCTCTTCTTCGATTTTACATATTGCATTTTAAATCCACGTGATGCCGGATTTACAGCTAAGAATACATATACGTCCTTTAAAATACTTCAAAAAGTACCCATGTTTGCAATGTATCTGTTCTATGTAGAAAAATAAACTTAAATAAATACTTTTCAAAAATCACACAACTATGAATGTGAGGGTACTTTTTGGTAAACATTATTTATAGTAGTTAGTTCCGTCCAAAGAGACAACGACCCTAGGGTCGAATATTTTTCAAGTGCCACCCCCCCCCCCCGCCCTTATCCAATTCAAGGAAAGCAAGCTGGTTATAAAACACTGAAGTACAGTGGAAGGAACACTGGACTTCCTTTAAAGCAGTCAAACTCGCACTAAGAAGTCTGGTTTGCTCACCTTTAATGGACAAGTAACGAATATTTTAATATTTAGATTATTATATAATTGAATCTGTAATATCTGTGTACCAAAAAAGCAGCAATTTAATCCAATGTTCTAGAATTTTAACAAATATTGAAAAAAAAAAAAAGCGATACTTAATGAAAATGAAGAAAACTTAATTGTAATTCAGCAAAAGTTTAGCTGAGGGAGCCTTTTATATCGCAGTACCTGGAACGATGGCGCCTCTCTCACTTCTCTTTGGACGACTCTTTTAAAAGTGTACATGAAATAGATAAATATGGACTTAAATTTAAATTGAAGATAACAAGCTCACCCTAAACATAAGCAGGAAGAATTTGTACTTCTTTTCTCATGATAATATAAAGTTTAATGCATTTATTTTATCTGTTTCTGGTATAAAAACAGAAAGAAGGGAAAGATCTTGACTGCAGGAATTAAACGAAGTGAATCTTTTAACTCGGTTGCTACTTGCACCAAAATCAAATTACATGACGAAGTTGGATTATGTGATTTTTTCAGTAATGTAGACAAACGTTTAGGTATTTAAGCTTTCAGCCATAAAAATAAAAAGTACTTCATGGCATCAGGAAACTTTAGCATTCCGAGTCTACTTTCTAAACAATAGATTCTTGAATCGTAAATGATCTGTATACTTCGCTGAAGAAGAGAAAAACTCACAAGGAGGTTCTTTTTTCTCTATGCATTCGTCATAAAAGAAAAGGAACTAAAGGACCAAAGAGAGAAAGAGGTGTCTTAAGCTCTTACTTTGATGGTTCAGACAGGCAATAGGAAGAGTTAGACGTGTAACTCAATGTGATCGCAACAAAAGGTTAATAGTTGCAAACATATTTGTATCACATGTAAAAATAAAATAAAGTTGGTGTTAGTTTTCACGTCATTGATAAATAATAGTGCTTATTGTATTTATTATACTGAAAATTTTTAAACTTTTGGATGAAATATTTTAAACTGTAAAATCAACACTTTCACCGATTCACCAATTTCGTATATCTTCTATTTATGACTACGATAAATCATTCATATATTAAGAAAAGCAAGGTTGTAGCTACAATGTTATGCACGCCTGTAGAAATCTTGTAGCGATTATGGTGAAGGGTCATTCCATAGAAATATCAGCCTAAGAAAAAAATATCGAAGTGAAAAAAGTATCAAAACATAAATAAATAAATAAATAAATAAATGAAAATCATACAACATAATAAGTTTAAAAAATTGAAACAATATTGTAATTATCACTGAGATTCGCCATGATAAATAGTTTGTAGGCTGTCTACTGCTCGTTATTCGATGGTTACTTTAGTCACGTTACGTTAGTCACACTCTATCTTGAGTAAAAGTGACACTTAAGACTAAAAAAAAAAAAATCTGGTATGGACCCCACACTACTTCCTTTTACGTGTAAATTTCTTAGTAGTTGCCTTAAGTGTTAAAAAAAGTGCTTGGAGTGAGCAAGGTAACAATTCAAATATTTACTCCCCTAATCTGCCACGAAACAATGCAAAAAATATTTTACAATGGTTAATTTTCTAAATATTGCTGATTTTAATATCATTCAGTGAATTTTTCGCAAAATATCGCCAATAGCGCCAAGTTGAACCCAAATTCAAAAAATATTTTTTTCGCCAAATTTGTCGCCAACTTGGCGATATGTCGCCAAGTTGGCGTCAAACACTTGGCGACCAAAAGCTTGGCGACATGTCGCCAAGTGGTCGCGCCAATTCATATCACTTGAGTCTGTATTGAAATTAACATTGATTTACCCCAAAAAAGGGGTAAAAGACCCCCTTGGGAACATTCGAATGCAATCACAAGGGGAGGTGCACAACTAGACCCCCCTCAGAGCCTACATACCAAGCTAGAAGCTTCTACGGCATATAGTTTTTGAGTTATGCGACAGACATACGCACATACATCCGCACATACGTATACACAGACGTCACGAGAAAACTCGTCGTAATTTACTCGGGTGTGGTCGAAATTGATTTTTCGGCTGTTTGTATGTTGTTAGGTACATATGCACGTGCTGATAGGTCGAAAAACTACGCGACATTCATTTGGGGGTGAGCAAAATCAAAATTTAGACCGAAATTTGAGTGAAATTTTTTTCGTGATCACAATACTTCCTTTACTACGTAAAAGGAAGTAATTAAGATTCAATAAATGAGTTTTATGTTTTTAAAAGCCAATTTACATATTTTTCAAATATATAATTCAATTTTTAATACTTGCTTAACTTTGAGAAATTTTTGCCTCACAACATGAGCCTTAATTTTCAGGGTTGCAAAAATGTTACTTTAGTCACACTGCTATCTTGGTTGAGAAAGTATCTACTGTCAGTAATTTTGCTTTAAATTCTTTATAGAAATGATACAGAGATACCATGTACATTGTCAATCCACCAGCATAACTAAAACCTTTTTTCTATCCTTTAAGTTACAAATAAAAACAGTTACAAAATCAGCTCTGAATGTTACGTTAGTCACAAAAAAAAAAAAAAAAAGGACGATAGGTACATACTTCAAGCTTAATAAGTGTTAGTAGGGATCCTTCGCACATAAAAGTTTAGATATATGTCTAGAAACCGTAACAATTTCTAAGCTCTAATACTCGACACTAAAATGAATCGATACGTTTAATGAAATTGGAAGGTAAATATATTAAACTGGATTCAGTTAATGTGTGTTACGAAACAAACATGGTTGCATAATCCAACTTCCCAGGTTGGATTTGCTTGATATTAAGCTAAATGTATAAGTAATTAATAATAAACACTTGCAGAAAAGATGGCAGCATTTAACACTAAAATTATCTATCTACTGATTTTAAATATCGATTAAGCACAAGATTAATTTCAGATATGTGATTCCGTGATTTAAACCGCGAACAGCGTGCATTCCGTAGTTTACTAATCTTCCTCAACTCTGTATTTAATCTACCTTTTAGTTGCTAGATGCAATCATTTGCTTCAATTTAAAGAAATAAAAACTGATGGAAAATAATGCAGATGTAATCATGTCTAAGTGAAAGGGAAACGTAATTTGACCTTTCAATTCAGGTCTTTCCTTTCTTTTGGAGAAATTGAGACATAAAATTTTGTAATAAACATGAATAACTTTGTGCTTAAAAAATAAATACAAAACAACGTTATAAGCATAAAGGCAAATGAACACTGCAGACACGTGTTTTGACATTACAAGGAAAGATTCTTTAATTCCAAAAGCTAACATTATATGCTTTGAGAATGGCCTTCCTTGTAACGCCGAAACACGTGTCTGCAGTGTCCCTGCGTGTTTATGCTTTTAACATTGTTATATATATATATATATATATATATATATTGGATTTATGTCATTCTGGTTCTGAAGTACAATTATTTGCTTTTGTAAAATTTTGCTCTCGTCTTTTCAAGACATACACTCTCTGAGAGTAACTGGCTATGAAAAAATGGACTTGTTTTGCCATCAAATGAAATAATACTTCCTTTTATCTCAGTGTGTTTGCTTTTACACTAGACCTATGGAAGATACACTATGTTACAGAAAGGCCCCATTTATTTCAACATGAGTTTAATGAAAGTAGATAATCATACTATTTCAGTTGCTTAGGAAGTATAAATCAACAATGCCTAATCTATTGAGTGCAGGTCGCATACGACCTGCAGAAAACTTCAAAAATCATTTTAAGAGAAAATAATACTAAAAAACAAAGTTATGCCCTAAAGTTATCTAAAATTTACACAAAATTGAAATTTCATTTTAAGTTTTTATTTCACCCCAGAGTGACCTTAGTTATCGGGTGAAATGAAATACTGAAATTGCACACTGAAAACAGACAGGGAAGATAAATCCACGAAAAATTGTTTTTGATAATCTTCCACTCGAAAAGTAAAACTAAATGAAAGCAGAAATTTTCTATTAGTAGTTCTACTGAAGAGGAAAACGCAAGACCGAAAAACTTTAAAGACAACTTTTTTCATAGCACCATTTTCAAGCAATGATGAATCTTACACGATTGTTGGTAAACGCATGGATTTCAAGTAATCTTCTATAAGTGTTACCCAATATGTGTACCAAAAATTTAGTTTCAAAAATGACCACAAGTATGGTAACAGAGCTCCACTTTCCTTTGAGCCTATCTGAGTGTATCATAATTTAAATAACATAATTCTCAGTTACTAAAACACTGATCATAAAGAAGTCACCTTTTTTTCTAATGTGACACATAATAATCAATATAGATAATGCGCGAGGAAATATCTTATGCAGCCAAAAAGACAACTACTTCTATCATTTAGAAGATAATTTTGAGGAACGAGTTCGAATATCTAGAAGGACTAAAAGAATACGTAAAAAATAGAAATGATGGCAAATAGTTTAGAAGAAAAGAAGTTGTTATACTATCTAAGAAGAAAAAAGAGGGAAAAATAGAGCTATTCCATCAGAAATGAGAAATAAAATGAAAGCACGACTCAAATTGCCTTATGAATGATTGCCGCGACGAAACGTGCTCGTCTAAGCGCAAAGTTACAATAAAAGCTATCCGACTTGTTAGATAATGAGGATGGAATGGGGAACATTAACATGATGAGAAAGATTTCTCAAGAAAATCCCACATCTTAAAACCACGAGAGGGAACACTTTTAAAAACTTGAGCGAGATTAAAACGATCGACTACATTACATTGATCGAAGTTTTACTACGGATAAACAATAAAGTTTTTTTAAAGCACTAACTAGAACTACCGTACACTTTATTAAACATATCTATCTTTCCAGTTAAGAAGTAATTTATTTGATTTCGATTTAAGGGGGGTATACGTACACACTTGGACATTTTTTTAAATTTTTCACTCTAAAAATCCAATTTTTTAACAGTAGGTCACTGGTATATGTTTAAAACTTTTTCGACATAAAAATCTGAAAAAAAACTTAAATAAATAGTAACTAATTAAGATTTAATGCGCTAATTAGCACATTTTTCTAAACACGATATCTTAAAATCAAATTGGTTTAGGAACACAATTTTTGTCAAAAAATGTTCCTAATATTACCCTTCGTGTGGTCTACCTCAATAAAGATTCTAGAGAAAGTAGATTTTTTTACTGATAGTTTTAACTACAGAAGGTCGAAAAAATCAAGATTTTTCCCGAAATCTTGAATTTAAAAATCCATTAGCTGTACTTTCCAGTTACAGCTCTTATTGAAGCAGACCACATCTGCTCCACTATGCAGAATCCAATGGTACTAAAATAATTGAGGTAGAGGAATTCACTGTTGTGTAGCTATGTTTGGAAGAATGCAGCATATGGCAAAATGGCAATGCTTCAGAAATTGAGTTTAAAGATTTCGAAACACTATGTAAGCAATGGCAACACCAAAAGAAAAACTCTTGTAACTCGAGAAATATTTTAAATATTGACTACATCTTGGTATTGTTTGAAAGCTAACAGATTGGAGAACATTTTAGGAAAAAAAATGATATTTTGGACGAATTTTGATACTTCAAGTGTGTACATATACCTTAATAACACACATATTGCTAAGATTGCTTGGCTACATATGTACCTTAGAGCCAGACCAAAGCACATCACTTTATCCTTGCTTTGCAATAGAACGTGAAAACGTTTGTTTGATGCATACAAAAGATGGAACTCGCGCTCTTTTAACACTGCTAAATAATTGTAAGAAATTTCTTTTATGGAATGAAGTTCAATTGGGTCAATGCGGAGTATGGTTTTCTTTTACAATACAGTATTAACCTAGAAATCACCATTTTGGGACTTACGTTCTAGTCTGGCTCTGAGGTATGGATATTACTAATTATGGCAGAGCCTGAAATTAAAAAATCATTTGGATTTGTGGTTATGATTTGGAAGGATGGGATACTGTCTCGCCATCGATGAAATGGAATGGCGAAAACAAACTTTGGGGTTGAAAAAGAAGACATCTATTAGTTTGCATGGTTTCCAGTTCACCTTACACATGTGTGTTAACTTCTAAGATGAGCAGAAACCTACAAGAGAAGAAAACTTTCCCTACTCTCTTCTTAAGATAAAATCGTGTTAATTGGGAGATTGCTATTCCATGGCAACTATGATCAGAAAGTATGACTAATTTTAATCTTCTCTACTAATAATAAAGCTGAAGGTGGTTCTGTCTGTCCTTCTTTCTTTCTTTCTTTCTTTCTTTCTTTCTGTCTGTCTGTCTGTCTGTTACGCGCGTAGCGCCAAAACCGTTCGGTCGATTTTCACGCCACTTGGCACAAAATTAGTTTGTAGCATGTAGTTTTGCACCTCGAAGCGATTTTTCGAACATTCCATTTCGTTCTTTTTCTATTCGAATTCTTAGCGGAAATTCGATAAAATAGGGAAGAAATATTTCATACACATTTTCAAGTCTTATGTCATTCGAAAGCTTGAAATTTTCTGCACAAAATGAAGTTTTTTCGAAGTTTCTACGATCATCAGGAGAGCTGTAATAATTGTTTTTAGAATCCCGAAATTCAAGGCTTACCTTCAGTAAAGCAAGCCAAACGATTCTAAAATGGTTCAGCTCGATAATAAAATTTGTTTGAAAAGAAAGATGAAAAGAATTATTTTATCAACGGAAATCAACTTTTCATGTTGTTACCATGGTTACGTGTTCATACCTATTTTTGTTTCGTTCTTCTTCCAGCGTCGCCAGACGTAGTATTTTTGATACTACGGTAATATTTTTTCGGCCCAAATAAGGAGCGTAGTATTTTTCCGGCAACCCTGTTTCCAATATACTAATGACTTAATTAAAAGATTTGGCGGATTTTTTTTTTTTTTTTCATTTTCATAGATTTCGCATTTTGGCAACATTGATTTTGGCGACGTTTGGAAACAGTATTACTTTGTAATATTTTTTTTAGAGGAGGCGTAGTATTTATTTGTTTCAATTCTCTGGCAACCCTGTCTTTTCCGGGTGAAAATGCTTTGGGACATTACTTGGCGCGTTTTTGCGTGTCTCGCGGAAGTGAAAGCTTCGAGAGAAACCAAGGTATATAGAGAGGAGAGGTAGGTCAGAGATTGTAAACAAACAGCGGGCGGTCTCCACGTGGAGGAAGCTGTGACGTAGGTCGGTCCCCATTCGACTCGAAGCAGCTCATTGCGTAGCATGATAATTTCTCT